>SKCR01001861.1:0-174600 GCA_019454045.1 Zanthoxylum bungeanum | reverse complement strand
TCCTTTTTCCCAAAAAAAAAAAAAATAAGGATCGAACTGGTTTTTCCAGTTTGGTCCAGTTCTATGATTCCAAAAAGATGGAACCGTAACTGAACCAGTTTGGTTACGGTTCCAGTTTCCTGGAACCGTATAGAACATGATAGTTTGATTCAGTTCTGGAACCGAACCAAACCGTGGCCAAGTCTAGTCCGGAGTAGCATCATTCTGAATCCTAGGAGAACCGGAAACTCGGATAGCACACCGAAAAATCCGACACATGAGCTAGAACACTCCCAAGTACTCTGGAATACTCTGGAACTGGAATGATCCGAAAGATCATTCCGGAGTAACTTATAATATGTCAAAGGACATGATGTCACTCAAATCTCTCTCTCCAACATCGATCACGATGCATGTATATCCCTGCCCGATATTTCTATGATGAATATTTATGCGATAAACATGCAAATCGATATGTGTATTGCCACCTAATGTTGCAGGACAAATTAATAAATCATCTCATCTCTCTGACACCTCCACTTAAAAATTCCTTACATAAACCAATAAAATGTGAAGAGAAAGATGTTTTTTCTTTTTCTTTTTCTTTTTTTTTTTTTTTTTGAAGAGAGAAATAAAAAAAAAAAAACAAGAAAAAGAAAGAACTAATATGGAACCTTGTGAGCAGGCTCAAAGAAGAAATCAAGCCTAAACCCAAAAGCTGAACTGTGATTAAATCAAATCCAGCGAATTGAAGGTAATTTTTTTATTTATTTTTTTTTGGTAATATCACTTTTCACACACACAAATATCACTCGCATATCTATCACATAGTTTTTTTTTTTTTTTTTTTTTTTTTTTTTTTTAAATATATCCTAAAGATTTAAAAAAATTAAAATATACCACCAATGCTTTTTTTACATGGGGACTTGTTATTCAGACATATTTGGTGCAATTCTCTCTTCATCAATTATTATTATTATTATTATCAAACCTCAAATTACGGATGAGATATGTTGACGGTGGATTTTGGTCTCAGGGTAATATGACAATATCACCTTCGAGGTAACCCTCATTCAATAGTGAATTTGTTTGGTTATGGGGGACCAAAAGCAAACTTAGCGTGGAACGGAAAAACACACCAATCGACAAGGAGATTTAACGTGGTTCGGTGGATTTTTGATCCGACCTACGTCCACGGACAAGAATAGGATGGTACTCTTTATTACTAAATGCGCTTCTCGGGTCTCTTCTTTGTTTTTACAAATCAGAGCTTGATGATTCTGATCACTCACTTTCTTATGATGATTTTATGATGCCTTTTACACATACTCTGCCCTCCTATTTATAATAATACAGAAATCAGACTCCTATTCGCACAAGAAATCCTAGTTGAACTCAGTCTTCTCCTCTTGTAAAGATTCCTAGTCTAATATTGCCTTCTCTTTTCTTATTCCTTATTGGATTCTGACTCCTTCTCCTTGTGAGAGTAGGATAATTTGTTTATCTTATCCGCAAGAATGGGGTGTCGTCATCTTGAACACGACTCGCTGTCTGGTCGGTCTTCATGAGGTCGGTCATGACAATCTTTTATGCTGAGAATGTTTCTTCCGACCTTATAGTGCTCGGTCATCCGAACCAAAGTGGTCGGTCTTCACATGTTGTGGTCGGGTCGGCTATATGATCTCAACCAGTCAGGGATTTACCCTTTTGTCCTCGTCGTACTGTCTTAAATGTTATAGTGCCTGAAAACACCATCAACAAGATATAATCAGCAACTCGTGTAGATACAGTGATTTGATTTGTTTTTGTAGATACAATATTTAATAAAAATATTTGGTGTGTTAGTTATGAAAGCAAATTTCGTAAAACAGGTTAGTTGATTTTTGCTCATACACGCAAAATAATTAAAAATGTTGAATTAATGCAAATTTTTTTTTTTTTTGAATGGTTGCAAAGTGCCATGCAAAAAGTCTAAATATGATTTTAAAATCATTAACGATCAAAAACAAAATCCCAAATCTTAATCAATGTGACAAAGTTTTATCTTATCCCCATTATTGACCTTCTTTAGCTTAAACGATATGATACGGGATTAGCCTAAAAAAAATTGGACCCGTGGCCTAGTGCCGACTCAACAAATCATTTACTTTTTGAATTAAGTGTTCTAATTGGGAACGGCATTTTTAAGACTAGTGTCACTTGTCCTCCTAATGTAAATGTGATTCTTCAAAATGTTAATTTTTTTCCAAAAACTTTTTTTGTCTTTTTTTCATCGAGTGCTTCATGAGTCAAAGGCAATATAGTGACAAGGAATTATTTATTTCTTCAATTCGATTCGTTATAAATTTGAAAAATTTGATTTATTTTGTAAACAAATCGAATATGAATTTGAGCTTATCGATTTTTTTTTAAAATTTGGTTACAATTCATTTATTACTGTCTTTTGGTAGTTTTTATTATTTCTTAATTAAGTTTGTTGATGGTGATTTCTGCAACCAATGTATTCGAACAGTTCAATGAGGGTAGAGATGGAATTTCTCACTTTTAGAGGATCAGATGTTCATAGGTATTGGTCAGTTCTCAGACATTAAGAGAGTCTGATCGCTTCTTTCTCTGATCTGGCCGACCATAGGACACATCATGGCGCAGATTTCAGAGACCGACAACACCAGAGCCGAGGCAGACCACAATAGATCGGGAGCTCGGTTTGGTTTTACTTTATCTCCGGGAACAAGCGGATAAGCTCAAATATTTTGGGTCAGGATGGGAACGGTTTAGGTAGTTCGGCATATCATCTTTCCGACCTCTGAAAGACCGACGTATGATTGAGGTAGTTTAGACTTTTCTCTCTGACATATACCAATATTTGAAAGCTCTTTACATGTTGGTTTAGATATGTTGTGTGTGGCAGTGCACAAAATAAGTTGATGTGACAAGCAGTCAGGTGGCAGGTTTGCTTTTGGCGAAGACAATATTGGGGCATAAAACCCGTCAATCAACCGGAAGTTCATGTGGGTGATGACATGAAAGCAGGGGAATAATGTTGTAACTCCTTGAGTATATAAAGGAGAGTTAATTTCATTTGTAGGGATAGCGAAATTGATAGCAAAATTTGTAACAAAAAGATGAACATTACTTGTAAATACACCACAAACAAACAACTTGATTTTCTTCAGTTTCGTCCATAAACAGGTCGGCCGAGCTCGTTTTGGTAATAAAAAAGCAACCCCCCACTTTGTGCCCGTGGACGAAGGCTGGATTTGCTCCGCCGAACCACGTTAAATACTATTTGTCAATCTTTGTGTTTTTCTTGCCTTTTTGCTACATTTGCTTTTGGTCTCCCATAACCAAATAAATTCAAGGTTGAATGAGGGTTGTCTCGGGACTGCCCCCGAAACGAAAATCACCCGTCAACGAAGTTCAATCAGTTTATGCCAATTATCATAGAAAAAATACTTAGTTTGGTGAGGAAGAATTAATGTAAATAAATTACGATAAATTATGTTGTGAAATATATCACGATTAGATGAATATTCGTTTATGATTCTTTTATTAAACAATCAAATATAAATTTATCATATTTTTATGTGATTTATTTAGGATTCGACATAAATTCGATTCGTCAATTCTTTTTGCCACCCTTAAATTATATGTGGTGTCACATTTTCAATGAAAAAGCCTAATTAGATTTTATTACAACCATAATTTATTAGGAACATGTTACTTGTGGATTAAAATAATTTCATTTCAGTGCATATCATTAAATGTTCTAATAAAAAAAGAGTAAATGGTGTTCGTAAGCGACATAATACTTAATAAATAATTTTGATGATACAAAACTCAATGACTTCGACGCATATTTGCAATGCAACATAAAAAGATTTCGAAGAAAAATGGATTGTAAAAACAAACTCAATGAAGAAGTGGCAATGCAAGATTTTATAGTTTAAAACTCTTAACGTAAGTGAGTTGATATTCAAATATTTCTAAACTCATAGGATTCATGTATGCTCATATAAGTCTTAGGGGCAAGTACATAAATATTTTGAACTGTATTTTATGAGTTTTATGTACTGAGATCGGTATACCGATCCCTGATACTGGCATACCGATGTCTCATACCACTTTACAAGCTCCCTAGAATCAGACAACTTTATACCGGTCTCCATATCGATTTTCACAACTGATTACATAACTTCTGGAATCGACATGAATCATACCGGTCTCCATACCGGTCGATCTGAGGATTAACATGCTCTTTGGAACCTGCATGAACCATACTGGTCTCCATGTCGGTAAACCTGAATTTTTTACATGCTCTATAGAATCGGAATGAAGCCATACTAGTGTCTATACCAGTCAAAAATCCAATAATTGTGACATATTTAATGCTCAACGGTAAGTATTCAATAGCTGTTAAAATCAAATATCGGTATACCAATACCTGTAGACCGACATACTGGTCACAACACAGAGTTTTGGGTCTATTCTAATTTTTCACTATAAATTGAGAGCATATTCCATTTTTGCTGAGTTCTTACACCGTCTAATTTTTTCTTGAAAGTAAAGACTGACAAAAACACAAAACCTTCTTGATCATTTCATTCTCATCATTTCATAAGCTCATTACATACATCTTCATATACATCTTAGTGAGCTTAGTTATATTTTGGTAAACACACTCACATTCATTCTTTGTAATCCTTAGTCAGTTCCCAAATAATATTATAAACTTTTTTATTCTTTAAACACTTGTGTGAAATCTATTGTGTGAGTGGTGAGAACTATCAATGGTAGATTTGTGTAAAGGTAAGAAATGAGTCTTGGATTAAAGACTTTTCAGTTGTAAAAGTTGTTGAACTTAGTTAAACCTTCAAGGGAGCTTGAAGGGAAGTGAACGTAGACAAGAGTTTTGACCGAGTCACTATAAAGTAGGTTTTGTGTTTCTCTTCCCTTAACTCATTTACTTTGCCAATGTTATAGCTTTGAATTTATTAATTGTGATATTTGGTAAAACTTGCTCCAGAAATAGCTTAAAATTGTTAAGAATTTAAATTCCACATTTATTTTTACTTACCAAATTCACCATCTTCTTAGGTATAGTATTATTGTAAGACTTGTAGGTAATTTCATTTGGTATCAGAGCTTAGATTTCCCGCAAAGGATTTGACCATCTGAGAAGAGATAATATGGCAACAACAAGTAATACGTCAATGAACATTACCGAGGGATTTTCGATAAATAGACATTCGTTCTACACGAAACTTACTATAATAGAAAGAAGATGAAGATGATGAACTACCTTCTTACCGTTGACGTGCAATCATTCAAAGTGATCACTAGAGGTTATAAAATGCCAATGAAGAATTATAATAACGGTGTGGATTTTCCAAAATCGTAATTCGAATAGACTGATGAGGACTACATGGAAGCCTCTAACAATACAAAAGCTCTCAATCATTTACTTTGAACAATTGATTGGAGCCAAATCAATAAACTTCCAAAATTTGGAAATGCCTATGAACTGTGGAAGTATTTGGAGATTATAAATGAAGGAACTAACCAAATTAAAGAATCCAAGATCAATCAGTTTATGTGCGAGTTAGATAGTTTTAAGATGAAAACCAATGAAGATGTTGAGAAAATGATTTCAAAGTTCACTATGATTGTGAATCAACTAAGTACTTTAGGAAAAAAATATTAGTACAAGTAATCAAGTCAAGAAGTTCCTTAGGTCTCTTCCAAAGAAATATAGGATTTACACCGCCGCCATCAAAGAATTGAATAATATGAACACTTTAAAGTTGGATGACTTGGTGAGAAAATTATTGGAGTATGAGATGGAGATCAAAATAGATTTGAAGGAAGAAGAAGAAAGTAGAGGAAGAAAGAATCTAGATCTAAAATCAAGTACAAGAAGAGATGATAATGATAACTCTAGCAATGATGAAGATGTGGCAACCCTAACAAGAAATTTCAAGAACTTCCCCAAAAATAAAAAGTTCACCAAAAGGAAATTTAGAAGGGAAGTGAGGAAGGAAGATGAAAGGCCAATGAAGCACAAGAGGGAACAAATAACTTCTTTCGAGTGTAAGAAATTGGGTCACAAAGTTGCCGGTTGTCCCATGAAGAGATTTAAGGGAAAGCTCAAAAAGAAGACAATGAAGGCCACTTGGAGCAATCGCGATTCAAGCTCTTCGAATGAAAAAGATGCAAATGAGACAAACAATCTTGCCTTTATGGCAATTGAGTATGATGACTTCTTCATTGAGAGTGAAGAAGGAAAGGTATATGATTCTTCCGATTATGATGCATTACTTGATACATTTACTGAATTGTATGAATTATATGATTCATTAATAAAGAAGCATAAACTGGTCAAAAAAGAACATTCATCATTATTACATGATCGTGATTAATTGTAGAGAAAAATGAAATGTATGAAAATGAATTAATTTGCTTTAAAAGTGAAAATGCAAAACTTGGAAAGAGCATATCAAACATGACATCTAGTTCTATTACATGTGATTGTGAATCTATTAAAGAATAAAATAAATTTTTTTTTTTTGAAAAAGAAAGTAATGGATTTGGATAACATTGTAACAAAATTTATTTTGAGTGAGAAAAATTTTAAAATACTATTTGGTTCCCAAAAGTGTATTCAACAAAGAGGGTTGGAGATATAGGTCTTATAGTGTTGACATAAATTGTCCCCAAGAAGCGTGGCATGGTGGTTAGGTTTTAGGATATGGCTTCCAGGGATCGGGTTCGAATCCAGAAGTGCATTTTTTATAAGAACTTGAGAGATGAGAGAGTTTTATTTGCTCCGCTTAAATCCGGGTCGGGTGATTTGGTGGCGAAATTTCTAACGTTTCAAAAAAAAAATATTGACATAATTTAAGGATGTGGAGAAATAATTAACTTGATATGAACATAAATCATAAAAAAATTCTATATTTTATTAAACTTAATAAAATAATGATCCAAAATAGATTATAAAATTCACTAACATAAAGAAGAACCGTCAATTTTAACGTGGGTCGATATTATATAAGCTCTAGTGTTAGAGAATCTTGACAGATTTATAATCGAGGGATTTTGTGCCACGTTGAAGTAATGTTGTCATTTTACCTTCCAATATCTTCAAGTATCATATTCCCCTTAATTTGCTATTTGATTAAAACCCAAAAAAAAAAAAAAAAAAATTTGAATAATAAGTGATTCCCTTTTGAAGATAAAATATGTGACCATATATTAAATATGTATACAAATCTCGATACTTCCATAATTTTTATTTGTATATGTTACTCGTACGGAAAAGAATTATATTTTAGCCAAACATTTCATTAATAGTGGTATTTATATAAAGAAAAGAAATAAAAAAAGTGATAAAATTTAATCACAAAATATATACTCTAGAATTAAAATATAATTTACATATAGAGTATTGATACGTTGTAATTAAATTTTATCATATTTTTATCTCCCGTTTGTACAAATATTATTTTTTTAATTAATATATTTTTAAAAAGGACAATATCAGTAACATCCCCTGTGGTATAGCGATATATCATTTCGATGACAAGAATTGAGAACTTTAGCACACACAGCTCCTCTTGATATTAGATACTTTTACATTTGTATTCAAAATGAATCCCAAAATAAAATAAATACAATGAGTAATAGATATCATGAGATTTAGGGTGGGCAATAGGCCGAGCTTTGAAAAGCTCTTATCCAATTTAAATATTGTTTCTTAATGTTTTCAATATTTTAAAAAATTCAAATTTCTTAAATTTTAAATTGATGTTTTTATTATGTCATTACAAAAATTATGGCCTTTAGAGTCGAAAGTAATCGACACCAAAAGTCACTATTTCGACACCAATGAAAATTAGCGTCGAATAAATTAGACGCCAAAAGTGGACGCCAAAATCTGGACGAGAACGATATTTAGCGTCGAACCATAGAATTTCGACGCTAAAAACTGTCAGTTTGCGTCCAATTTATTTCGACGCTAAATAAAAGTTACAGACGCTATAGTTCATTTATTGCAATGAAATAATTCGAAGCTAAAGTAAATTAAAAAAATAATATTTATATACTTAAAGCGGTGTTTTTTCCTTTTAGCGTCGAAATGTTCGACGCAAAAATTACATTTAGCGTCGAATAATTCGACGAAAATAGTTTAAAATGTGTGTTTTTTAAAAAATATTAATTTACATAATTTTGCTCTAAAAGAATTAATTTAATATTTTTAAAAAAATTATTATTTGAAAAAAATTCCTGATTAATAACACAATTAGGAAATATTCTAATAATTATTTTATTATTATAATGAAAATTTATTAATATATATATATTAAAACTATATGTTCAGAATGTTTATACAAATAGATAAGAATTTATTGCTACTGTGATGAGGGGCGCTCGAGCCCAATGCACCTGACCGAGTGAGGCCTCCACATCTCCCGGAAAGCCATTATCTGCTAGTCGAACTGCTCCAACTTCTTCTCGTGGTCCACCTTGACCTGTTGTAGCTCCTCCTTAGTCTTCTTCAGCTCGTCTTGGGTGGTGGATAGCTGGTCTTCGGTGGTGGCTAGCCGGTCTTGGGTGGTGGCTAACAGGTCTAAAAGAAATAAGTTAATGTTAGAATTTGAAAAAAAAATTAACAATCTAATCATAATAATTATTTTATTTTAAAAACTTAAACTTACATAGCAGCATTCAGATTCTTCATTTATCCATTTGTTCTTCTCATTGTAATGCGTCACACGGAAAAAATCTGGAAATGATTGCACCTCACCTATGTTACTCTCTTAAAAACAGACAATACATTTAGTATTATTCCACATTAGTAAAAATAATGAACTGTTAAATTTCACGTTATGATATATTTACCTCAGAATGTTCGGCATGATGTTGGATAAATGATTTCGAACCTCCACGGTGGTTAAAAGGCAAGTGACTTCGATTTTCCGCATTTGTGTGACATTTATCCTACATTTAACAACACTGTAAGTATCGAAAACAAAGAGAATTATAAATTTCCATTTATTTTAAAATTAACCTCGTGTTTCTTGCTAGACCAAAGCTCACACAAGAATGTCCACTGTTGCTCCTCTATAAAATCAGGCTTATGTTGTGGAACATCCAAAGGTCCATGTTCGTCGAATATTGGTTTCGAATATTGGTTTCAGGACTTTTGTCCTATAATCCATATAACTTTTCCCAATGTGGTAGCTAATATATTGTTGGACATTCGTTTTGGTCAGATCGAAGTCGAACCACTCCTACAGGAATAGCAACTGAGTAAAAATGAGTATAAAATAAAAATCTTGACTAACAAATAATATCAAAAACTTAATACCGTAAGGAAACTCACAAGTAGCGAAGAGAAGAGATGGTTGATTTTCGTCTCCCACAGTATCTTTCTCCAAGAAACGTAGTTTTAGGGAGCTTCAAACCAAGTTGTAGCAGCTATGGCTGTAGTAAACGCTGAATTATGTTGTTCGACTTGTCTTTTTCCATCATCTGATATCTCAATCCGGATACGACCGTGAGCCTTAACCTTCTTAAACAACCCCAGGCCACGGGTGCGTCATCGACCCTTCGCTGTACTCGAGTCACCTTTGCTAGCAGAGACTCTAGCAGGGGCATCTATCATTACTGATGTAGATGGAGTCGCATTAGCCCGTCTACGATTGCCCGGTGCCATCTGTAAAATAACAATTCCGACACTATGAATGACAAACAAAATAATCATAATGATGCTAATGACATTTCAATATTTTAATAACCATATAAACTTTTATCATTACACATGAACTGCTCTAACATACATTGTTCTATAGAAGGCCACATTTTAATCCAGCTGTGGATAAACTGTCTAATAGCCATAAATCAACATACATTGTTCCATGACTGCTACTACTTTAAAATAATTTAACATTCAAAAACTATGACACAATTTCTAAACTTTTATTCTCCCATGATATAGTAATTAGAGCTTAAGATTATTATTTGAGTATTTACATACTAATTTAACTTTCAACTTACTGTTAACATGGTATCAAGTCCAACTGGACAATATATCATGGTTTTTTAATCCCTCAATTTCATTGCACGTGTATGTGTATTTGCAATCATTTGTTCCTTAGTTTGACATACATATGACAAATTGATAAAATTTGATATTATGCATAAGAGGCATGTTAGAGCTTACATCCACTCTTACCTATCAGTTTCAGTTTTTAGGTCCCCACATAGTTCTAACACGAGAAATAGACCCCTACATAAATATCTTAAACAACAAAAAAGCAATACAAAATACAAACACCAAAAAGGGAAACCCAAGTACATGGAAACTATTTAAGAGAGAAATACTTCTCGTCACAAGGCTCATTTAGTCGTTTAACACAGAATTCATATCATGCTCACATAGCAAAGTATACTGAGATACATAGCATCAAAGAGTTAATATTAACATCAATCTCCAAGTAGTGGAATCAGAACAGCAGCAATTGCTGCTGTTTTGGAAGTTGTACATCAATCTGTCTATGACTATTGATCCAAATTGTCAAAACCACATTGCATACAGAGAAGTACATTAGAAATTTCTAGGAAAAACAAGTTTATACAAATTAACTATAGAAGAATCAAAATCAGCAATCCACAAAAAGTTTATACAAATACTAAACTATAGGATTGAACCAAAGATATAACAACGAAGCAAGAACCACCAATACACATGTACCTAGGAGAAATTCACGATAACAGGGAGAATATGTGCAACATAATCCTGAGGTTCCAACCGCTTTCCAAGAGTTGCACAGCCCTCAACAGCCAATAATCGAAACAATAAAGGTCGAAGGCTTTAAAATGTAATTCCAATCAAACCACAGAGATATTAAAGAAAACTTACAGGCTTCAAACTCTGGTCGAGATAGAAAGAGATGAGAGAAGAGCGAAGAGAATATGAGTTTTAGTGTAGAGCCGAGAAAGAAAGAGATTCTGATTTTAGGGATTTAAGGGACATTTAGCGTCAAAATATTTTACTTTTAGCGCCGAATTATTCTACGCTAAAACATTGGCGGCTACAAAAAAATCAGGGTAATTTTCGAGGGAAATTTAATTTTTTTATTTAACGTCGAATTATCTTATATCGACGTTAAATGTTAGACATTTAACGTCGACTAAAATGTTCGACGCTAAATGTCTGACATTTAGTGTCGATTTAAATTTTCGACGCTAAATGTCTAATATGTAGTGTCGATTAGTATTTGGATACTAAATATTAGACATTTAGCGTCGATTATTCTATTTTGACGCTAAATGTCTAACATTAATAATAATTATAATATGTTAATTATAATATTAAAAACAACAATCATTCAACCATATTATAAGAATAATTCAAAACAACAACAACCATTCAGCCATGATGATAATAATTCAAAACAACAACCATTCATTATAATAATAAAAATTATTCAGCAATCACATCATATACTAACTAGATTAGTCATTAATATCTTCGGTATTTGAGGATTCATGACTGGTATCAGACTCATCTTCATTTTCGAATTCTTATTCATTTGCTACTTCCACGCTAACTTGTGAATAAGGAACTATCTCAACATCTGTATTTTCTCGAGTTAATTTTCAGTAATGGTGACATTTGATAAATGAAATATCTGTTCAGGAACTTCAAAGTTGTCAGAGACTTATTGTGCTTCATCTGAAACATCAACACTATCTTTCTCCTGCGTGACCTAAATGCCCCTATGTTGTAACTTTTCTACCACCATCCATCCATTTTCTAGCTTTGGATCAGGTATATAGATCACAGATCGTGCTTGGGTAAAAAAAATATATGGATCGTTTTTGTACTAATAAAGTTGAACATTAATTGACTTTAGATGATTACTAACTTGAATTCTCCTCTTTCTGCCATTTGTGTCAAACCACTTGCATTCGAATAGCACAATACGTCGTCTGGGTCTGTATATCAACTCAATGATTGATTGCAACACTTCATAGAAGTCAATAATATCTGAGTCGTGTTCTCATTGGACTACAATTCCATAATTCTGAGTGACATGTGAAACATCTCGCTGCTTGGTATGAAATCTAACTCCGTTCGCAATGCATCCACTGTATTCGTAAGCCTGCTTTTGAGGCCCATAAGCCAAGAAAACCAACGAGGAGGACGAGTCCAGTTGATCATTTTGCACTTGATTGTTTATCTAACAATGAGAGAAATATAAGTGTTAATATAACAAACTGAAATATTTACTGTTAGGATAAAAATAAATAGACAATGTTAGAGCTTACAGTTGTCTCAAACCATTTAGGAAATTATTTTTTGTGTCTTTCATCAACATTATGATCACCACCACATTGTAGCATTGTAATATGTTCCCTAAAAAAATGAGTTACGTTAATATATGGCAATAAAAATATAGTTATGCACCAAAAAGACTTACGTTAAATATAGTTGCACTTCATCGCAATTACTCAATATAAACCAATGCGCACATTGAGCTTCCTCAAATGTTAGTAATTTGACACCTACTGCTCCAAACGGTCTGTTATTTTGACGGAACACTGTGATATCTTGCTTATTATTTGCATCTCCATCATAGTTTCATGGCCGATGATTAAAATGAGTTTCAATATCCTGCATGTACATCGAACAAAATGTTATTGCTTCACTGATTACAACAGCCTCTGCTATTGACCCTTCAAGTCACCTTATTTTTCACATATTGTTTATAATGTTTGAAAGCCCTGCAGATATGACAACAAGTTTGTATTAATAATAATTTTAATGCACATAAAAAATTTAAGAATGTAATATTTAAAACTGTATAGTACCTCTCAATGGGATACATCCATCTGTAATGGACATGACCTCACTTCCTAGTTTCAGTCGGTAAATGCACGGCCAGATGTACCATCACATCAAAAAAATGGGTGGCAATATTCGCTCTAGCTTGCACAGGATTATCACGATTCCTTACTCAAGTTCGTTAATAACAGATGTGGTTAATGTCCTCTAACATAATTGTTTAAAGAAGCCACATAGATCAAGTACGACGTCGCATACATTCGGGGGCATATAAGGTTGAATTCCAACAGGAAGGAGAATCTCGAGAAGCACATGACAACCGTGACTCCTTAATCCAGTTATTGTATCATCTCTGACCCAACCCCCAATGTTCGATGCATAATCATCAGGAAATTTAACCATTTTCTGCCAATCACAGAATGATTTTCTCTCTGATTGAGTTAGCACGTAACTAGCAGGCGGCTTAATAAGACCTCGAAAAGTGACCTGTAAATGCAATTCACTGCGAACTCTAAGATCTTGTAGGTCCAATCTAGCATTTAAAATGTCTTTTGTCTTACCCGGAATATTGAAGAGTGTGCCCATTAAACTCTCACATATGTTTTTTCTATATGCATTACATCCAAATTATGTCGTAAACTCAGAGTCCCTTATTATTCTAACTCAAAGAAAATACTTTTTCCTGTCCAATTCAACTCTTCAGGTTAACGTTTTGGATTTTTATCTATATTATTAGGATGTTTTCCTGGTGTGCTGTCTCTAAGATGTCGATGTTGGGAAAGTATATCGAATCCAGACAATGGATTGGGCATACTCCGAGGTTCTTGTTGACCGTTGAATAATTTACTCATCCGCCAAGGATGACTGAACTCAAGAAATCTCATGTGCCCCGTGTATCCTATTTTATTCCGTAATTGTTGCGAAGGTGTTTGACTCATACAAACTGGACATGCCATGTATCCCTTAGTGCTCCATCCAGATAATGAACCATAAGCTGGAAAATCATTGATGGTCCATAATAATGCGGCATGCATCTGAAAATACTGCTCGGAAGCTGCATCATAGGTATGCACACTCACATTCCATAATGTTTGTAACTTATCGATCAATGGTCTCAAGTAAATATTTATATCTTTACCAGATGAACATGGACCAGGGATAAGCAATGACATAAGCATGAACGGATCCTTCATACATTTCCATGGAGGTAAGTTATATAGAATAACAATAACGGGCCACATGCTGTAAGAGTTGTATATATTCCCAAACATGTTAAAACCATCAGAGGCAAGACCTAACCTGACATTACGGGGGTCCTCAGCGAAACGGGGGTACATGTCATCAAATTCCTTCCATTCGGTTCCATCCGCAGGATGTCTAAGTATACCCTCTGCACCAATCTTCTTTTCATGGTGCCACATCATATCAGTCGCTGTATGTCGTGACATGAACAACCTCTGCAGCCTGGGCGTTAATGGGAAATATCGCAATATCTTTTGAGGCAATTTCTTCCTCATACCTCGGACTTTGTACCGACTTTCACTACATATCGGACAATATTCAAGTGATTCATACTCGGCACAAATAATACACAGTCATACTTACAAGCATGAATGGATTTATACCCCATTCCCAGATCACACAACATTTTCTTTACCTTGTAATACGACTTAGGCAATTCGCTTCCAACCAGTAACATTTGCCCTAATAACTCTAGCATCATATCAATACTTTTGTTAGTCATTCTGTTGATCACTTTATTGTGACGAAATTCAAGATCGACATTCCAGCACCTTCAAATGGAATTTTTTTTTGCCTCATCAAGTAGTTCACTAAATAAATTTTGATCATTTCCACTTAACACTGGTATGTCACCATTAACACTATGACCAAGTTGTGGACCTTGTAAGTTATGCAAAGCATCAGTTATCTCATCATTTGCAGGTTGATTGTAACCAATGCTTCTTTCACCGGAATCAATAAATCGTGACTGAGAATTATACTGCTCACTGTGATAAATCCACGTACGATAAGTTGGTGATATTTCCGGCATGTATAAAAAATTATGAACTTCATCTAACCGTTTCTTTTTTCTATTCAAATAATTTGTACATGGACACCGAACACGACCTTCTGCATAAATGTGTTACTTTGCCGCTTCCATGAACTCATACACTCCATTACGATATTCAACATTCAATCTATCCAGCGAGCTCATCCAATTTCTATCCATTTCAGCCAAATACCTAAATATAATAATATAATTATTAAACATCATATTACACTCATCAATATTATTACTAATTTATTAATTATTTATTTAAGCATATACATATATAATTAGTTGATTAATTAATTAGTTGACAGAAAAAATATATTTAGTAATTAACTAATATACATATATGAATCATAAATCACTAACAAAAAGTATATAATAAACATAATCATAAAAAATGAAAACCATATTTTTTTACAAAAATTAAACTGAAATACTTAAGTGAGATATATAATTATTCTTTGCAAATATAAAGAAAAATAATAAAGAATTATGAAAGAAGATTTACCTTATGGAAAATTAATTATAATTTTATTTAAAATTTGTAGGACTGTTGTGCGGTTGCAGATGAGAGAGTCTCAGATTGCAGAGGATGAGATTGAAGAGGATGAGAGAAAAGCAGAGGAGGAGAAAGGTTGGTGGGATTCTGCATTTTTAATCTATTATTAGCATCGAACCTCCTATTTCGACGCTAAAAATCAGACATTTAGCGTCGAAATAGGATATTTGACGCACGCTAAAGATTAAAGGATTGTCGATGGATCTTCATAAACCTTAGCGACGCAATTTAATCAACGCTAAATGTCAAGTTTTCGGCGTCGAAATTTATGTCGACGCCAAGATTATTGGAATAGTTAAAAAATATTAGTGTCGAATAATTTTCGACGCTATTTTTTAATTTTTTAGCGTCGAAAAACGTATCGACGCCGAAAACTTGACATTTAGCGTCAAAATCATATTCGACGATCACTACAAGAATTATGGCTTTAGCGTCCAAATATTTAGCGTCGAAACAATATGCGACGCTAAAAGTTAGTTTTAGCGTCGAATATTAGTTTCGACGCTATTGTCAGTTTTTAGCGACGGAATAAAAATCGACGCAGAATATTATTTTTAGCGTCGAATACAGTTCGACGCTCTAAAAACAGAAAACTTTAGCGTCGAAAAATATTCGACGCTGAATAATTATATTATGCAATAATTTTTTGGTGCCAAATATTACACTTTTAGCGTCGACGAAACACGGAGTCGACGCCAAAAATAACTTTTAGCGTCGAACATATATCGTCGCTAAGGTGTATGAAGTTTCGACCTCAAACTTGACTCTTTCGCGTCTAATTTACATTCGACGCTAAAAAGGAAACAATTAGCGTCGAATGTGAATATTCGACGCAAAAAAATAATACTTTTAGCGTCGAATATTGTTCGACGCTAAAGAGTTATGAAGCTTCCACGACAAGTCCTTGATTTCTTTAGCGTCGAAATTTAATTCGACGCTATATGTTTGATATTTAGCGTCGAAAAAACATTTCGTTTATTTTCGACGCTAAAAACGTATATAATTAGCGTCGATTGTGAATATCGACGAAAAAATAATACTTTTAGCGTCGAATATTGTTCGACGCTAAAGAGTTATGAAGCTTCCACCGACAGTCCTTGATTCTTTCGCGTCTAAATTTAATTCGACGCTATATGTTTGATATTTAGCGTCGACAAAACGGTCGACGCTAAAAACGTATATAATTAGCGTCGATTGTGAATATTCGACGCCAAAAATAATACTTTTAGCGTCGAATATTGTTCGACGCTAAAGAGTTATGAAGGACAGAACTTGATTCTTTCGCGTCTAAATTAATCCGACGCTAATTTTTTATATTTAGCGTCGAAAAAACGTTTTGCGCGCTAAAAATGGAACATGTAGCGTCGAAAAAACCTTTTCGACGCTAAAAACGGCAACAATTGGCGTCGAAATACTAAATGCGACGCTAAAGATAGATTAAAAAACAGAAGGTCGACACCCCTTCTCCCCCCTCTGTTTTTTCTTCATTCTCTTCGTAAAAATCCTCTGAAATCTGAGAATTTCTCCTCTACAGCCTCACATCTCTCCTAAAAATTTTCAATAAAATTGTAATCAATTTCCAAAAAGGTAAATCTTCTTTCATATTTCTTTATTATTTTCAATTTTTATGATTATATATGTTGTTTATATGCTGTTTGTTAGTGATTTATGATTCATATATGTAGAGTAAGTATATTAATTAACAAAATAGAATTTTTCTGTAAACTATTTAATTAATTTATCAACCAAATATATATATATATATATATATATATATATATGCTTAAATTAAGTATTACTGAATTAGTAATGTTGATTCCAATGTAAAATGATATCTAATAATTATATTATTATATTTAGGTATTCTGCTGAAATGGATAGAAATTGGATGAGCTCTCTGGATAGATTGAGTGTTGAATATCGTAATGGAGTGTCTGAGTTTATGGAAGTCGCAAAACAACACATTGATGCAGAAGGTCGTGTTCGTTGTCCATGTGCAAATTGTTTGAATAGGAAAAGGAAGCGGTTAGATGAAGTTCATAATCATTTATACATGCCAGGAATATCACCCACTTACCGTACGTGGATTTATCACGGTGAGCAGTATCATTCTCAGTCACGGTTTTTTGATGTCGGCGAAGGGAAGGGAGCAGTAGTTACAATCAACCTGCAAACGATGATATCGCCGATATTTTGCATGACTTACAAGGTCCACAACTTGGTCATAGTGTTAGTGGCGACATGCCAGTGTTAAGTGGAAATGATCAAAATTTATTTAGTGAACTACTTGATGAGGCAAAAAAAATTCCATTCGAAGGTGCTGGAATGTCGATCTTGAATTTCGTTGTGAAATTATTACACATTAAAGTGATCAACAGAATGACCAACAAAAGTATCGATATGATGTTAGAGTTACTGGCCCAAATGTTACCGGTTGGAAGCGAATTGCCTAAGTCGTACTACGAGGCAAAGAAAATGTTGCGTGATCTGGGAATGGGGTATGAATCCATTCATGCTTGTAAGTTTGATTGTGTATTATTTCGTGCCGAGTATGAATCACTTGAACATTGTCCGATATGTGGTGAAAGTCGGTACAAAGTCCGTGGTATGGGGAAGAAAGTGCCTCAAAAGATATTGCGATATTTCCCTTTAACGCCCAGGCTGCAGAGATTGTTCATGTCACGACACACAGCGACTGATATGATGTGGCATCATGAAAAGAGGATCGGTGCGGAGGGCATACTTAGACATCCTGCGGACGGAACCGAATGGAAGGAATTTGATGACATGTACCCCCGTTTCGCTGAGGACCCCCGTAATGTCAGGTTAGGTCTTGCCTCTGATGGTTTTAACCCATTTGGGAATATGTACAACTCTTATAGCATCTGGCCCGTTATTGTCATTCCATATAACTTACCTCCATGGAAATGTATGAAGGATCCGTTCATGTTTATGTCATTGCTTATCCCTGGTCCACGTTCACCTGGTAAAAATATAAATATTTACTTGAGACCATTGATCGAGGAGTTACAAACATTATGGAATGTGGGTGTGCATACCTATGATGCAGCTTCAGAGCAGTATTTTCAGATGCATGCCGCATTATTATGGACCATTAATGATTTTCCAGCCTATGGTTCATTATCTGGATGGAGCACTAAGGGATACATGGCATGTCCAGTTTGTGCGGATCATACACCTTCGCAACGATTACGGAATAAAATCGGATACACGGGGCACAGGAGATTTCTTGAGTCGAGTCATCCTTGGCGGAGGAGTAAATTATTTAACGGGCAACATGAACCTCAGAGTAAGCCCAGTCGATTGTCTGCATTTGACATACTTTGCCAACATCAACAGCTCAAAGACAGCACACCAGGTAAACATCCTAATAATAGAGATAAAAATCGAAAACGGTTACCTGAAGAGTTGAATTGGACAGGAAAAAGTATTTTCTTTGAGTTAGAATATTGGGGGACTCTGAGTTTGCGACATAATTTGGATGTAATGCATATAGAGAAAAATATTTGTGAGAGTTTAGTGGGTACACTATTCAATATTCCGGGTAAGACAAAAGACACTGTAAATGCTAGATTGGACCTACAAGATCTTAGAATTCGCAGTGAATTGCATTTACAAGACTCCTCTCGAGGTTTTATTAAGCCTCCTGCTAGTTATGTGCTCAATCAATCGGAGAGAAAATCATTCTGTGATTGGCTGAAAATGGTTAAATTCCCTGATAATTATGCATCCAATATTGGGCGTTGGGTCAGAGATGATACAATAACGGGATTAAAGAGTCACGATTGTCATGTGCTGCTCGAGATTCTCCTTCCTGTTGGCATTCGACCTTATCTCCCCCCGAATGTATGCGACGCCGTACTTGATCTATGTGGCTTCTTTAAACAATTGTGTCAGAGGACATTAAGCACATCTGTTATTGACGACCTTGAGCGAGGAATCGTGATAATCCTATGCAAGCTGGAGCGAATTTTGCCACCCGCTTTCTTTGATGTCATGGTACATCTGGCTGTGCATTTACCGGATGAAGCTAGAAAGGGAGGTCCTGTCCATTACAGATGGATGTATCCCATTGAGAGGTACTATATATATATATATATATACAGTTTTATATAAGAAAATTTGTAACCGTTTTTTTTTTGCATATAATTTAGTGTTAATGCAAACTTGTTGTCATATCTGCAGAGCTTTGGGAGATTACAAACAATATGTCAAAAACAAGGCACGACCTGAAGGTTCAATAGCTGAAGCTGTTATAATAAATGAAGCAATAACATTTTGTTCGATGTACATGCAGAATATTGAAACTCATTTCAATCGTCGGCCACGAAACTATGATGGAGATGCAAGTAATAGCCAAGAGATCACAGTGTTCCGTCAAAATTACAGACCATTTGGGGCAGTAGGTGTCAAATTACTAACCCGTCAGGAAGTTCAACGTGCGCATTGGTTTATATTGAGTAATTGTGATGAAGTGCAACCGTATTTAACGTAAGTTCTTCTGGTGCATCATTACTGAATTTTTTCCATACATTAACCGTGATAATTTATTGTAGGCAACATCTAACAATGCTACAAATTGCTGGTGACCATAATGTTGATGAAACCCACAAAAAAGAATTTCCTAAATGGTTTGAGACAACTGTAAGTTATAATATTTTATATTTATTTTGATCCTAACATTAGACATTTCAGTTTGTTATATTAACACATATATTTCATTGTCAGATTATTAATCAAGTGGAAAATGGTCAATTGGACTCGCAATCCTCGTTGGTTTCTTTGGCTTATGGGCCTCAAATGCAGGCGTATGAGTACAGTGGATGTATTGTCAACGGAGTTAGATTTCATACCGAACAGCGAGATGTTAATCATGTGACTCAAAATTCTGGAATTGTAGTCCAAGGAGAACACGGCTCAGATGTAATTGACTTCTACGGCGTATTGCAATCGGTCATTGAGTTCATATATCGACCCAGACGACATACTGTGCTATTCCAATGTAAGTGGTTTGACACTAATGCCAGAAAGAGGAGAATTCAAGTTAGTAATCATCTCACGTCAATTAATGTTCAACGTTGTTGGTACAAGAATGATCCATACATTTTTTGTACGCAAGCACGTTCAGTGATATATATACCTGATCCTAAGTTAGGAACTGGATGGATGGTGGTAGAAAAGTTACAACATAGGGCCATTTGGGACACGCAGGAGAAAGATAGAGTTGACATATCAGATGAAACACAAGAAGTCTCCGGCAATTTTGAAGTTCCTGAACAGATATTTGTTGGACCAACTGTCAACGTTCCTGAAAATATAACATTAACTCGATCTAGTACAGACGTTGAGCTAATTCCTCATTCTGAAGTGAGCGTTGAAGTAGCAAGTGAAGAACAATTTGACACTGAAGATGACTTCGATTCCAGTCACGAATCCTCAAATACCGACGATAATAGTGATTAATTATGAAGTTACAGTATTTTGTGATGGATGAATAATTTTATGGATTAATGTATGGTTGTTGATTTTAATTACTCTTTAGATATTGTTGAAATATTAACGTAATGATTAATAGTATAACTATGTTATGAATGAGTTATTTGCTTCTGAGCCGAGGAAGAAGATAAGCACTGGTTGCAGGGATGTAAAGGACATTTAGCGTCGATTACTTCGACGCTAATGGTTAGGCGGGTTATTGAAAATTTGGGTTTTTTTCGGGAAATTTAATTTTTATTGCGTCGAAATACTATATTCGACGCTATATGTCTTACATTTAGCGTCGACATACAATTTGCGACGCTATATATCTTAATTTAGCGTCGAATACAATATTTCGACGCTATATGTCTATACTTTAGCCGTACTTTTTTTCGTCACGTCTATATGTCTCTACTTTAGCGTCGAATATAGTATGTCGACGCTAATTAAAAATTAAATTTCCCGGAAAAAAAACCTAATTTTTCAATAACCCGCCTAACAAATAGCGTCGACTACTGCGACGCTAAAAGTCAATTATTTCGACGCTAAATGTCTTTTAAATCCCTAAAACCAGTGCCTCCTTCTTCCTCGGCTCAGAAGCAAAAACTCATTTCTCATTCTCCAACAGTGACGAACGAAGGAAATCAACAGGTAAGTCTCCTTTGTTGATTTAAAATTGTTTATGAGGATGAATTTGATGAATTTGAGGATGAGTTTGATGATATTATTGATGAATTGATGATGAATATTTTTGATGAAATGATGATGATGATGATGATGATCAAGATGATGATGATTCTGGGCATGATGAAGAACAGCAGCATGCTGCTGTTCTTGCCCAGAACAGCAGCAATTGCTGCTGTTCTTGCCCAAGAACAGCAGCAATGCTGCTGTTCGTCTTCAAAATCATCATCATCTTTGGTTAATATTTATATAATGTTAAGTTTGAATTTGTGCCCTCTTTGGTTAATTATAACTGTTTGATACGGACCAATTCCAGTGAGCTCACGTTCGTGTTGCGTTCTCAAACGCGTTCGAACGGACCAATTCCAGTGAGCTCACGTTCGTATGGCGTTCTCGAACGCGTTCGAACGGACCAATTCCAGTGAGTTCACGTTCGTATGTCGTTCTTTAATATGTTCGAACACCCATTTACGTTCGAACGCGTTAAAGAACGTTACAACGACATACGAACGTGAACTCACTGGAATTGGTCCGTTCGAACGCGTTCGAGAACGCCATACGAACGTGAGCTCACTGGAATTGGTCCGTTCGAACGCGTTTGAGAACGCAACACGAACGTGAGCTCACTGGAATTGGTCCGTTCGAACGCGTTCGTGAACGCCATACGAACGTGTGCATGAGAAGTCGTGTGATTGTCTGCTTCGTGGTTGGTTATATGTATCCCATTGAGTGTGTGACTGTGTATCCTAAAACGTGTATGATGGAACTCGTAGATTATATGGATAATGAATGCATATGTGAAATGAATGAATATTTGAAAACGAAAGTGAGCATTCGATGTTATAAGCGCTTTTGTTAAGTTGTATTGACTTGTATGGATATGTATGTATATGTATAAGAATTTTGGAATTTGATGACGCTAATGCGACGGGTTTTTGCAGATGGCACCGGGCAATCGCAAACGGGCTACCGCGACTCCATCTACATCAGCAAGGGCAACTGGCCCTGGTGATTTCTCTGCTAGCACAGGTGAGTCCAGTACAGTGAAGGGTCGAGGACGCACCCGTGGCCTGGGGTTGGCTAAGTACGTTAAGGCTCACGGTCGTATCCGGATAGAGATATCAGATGATGGACACACTCAAGTCGGACAACATAATTCAGCGTTTAATACAGCCATAGGAGCTACAGCTCGATATGAAGCTCCCCAAAACTACGTATCTTGGAGAAAGATACCGTGGGAGACGAAACTGAACCAGCTATTCCCTTCGCTACTTGTAAGTTTTCGATATTGTTTGTTATTTAACATTTTTATTTTATACTTATTTTTACTCGAATTTTCATGTAGGAATGGTTCGACTTCGATCTGACCCAAGTGAATGTCCAACAATATATTGACTACCACATGGGGAAAAGTTATAAAGATTATAGAACAAAAGTCTTGAAACCAATATTCGACGAACATGGACCTTCAAATGCTCCACAACACAAACCTGATTTTATAGAGGAACAAGACTGGACATTTTTATGTGAGCTTTGGTCGAGCAAAAAACACGAGGTAAATTTTGAAATAAACGGAAATTTATAATTGTCTTTGTTTTCGGTACTTACAGTGTTCGTGAATACAGGATAAATGTCACGCAAATGCGGAAAATCGAAGTCACTTGCGTTTTAACCACCGTGGAGGTTCGAAGCCATTTATCCAACATCGTGCCGAACATTCTGAGGTAAATATATCCTAACGTAAAATTTAACAGTTAATTGTTTTTACTATCTGGAATAATATTGAATTTATTTTATGTTTATAACAGAGTAGCACATGTGAGGTGCAATCATTTCCAGATTTTTTCCGTGTGACGCATTACAATGACAAGAATAAATGGAATAAATGAAGAAGCCGAACGCTGCTATGTAAGTTTCAGTTTTTAAAATAAAATAATTAATATTATATATGTTAAATTTTTTTCTCAAATTCTAATATTAACTTATTTTTTGAAACAGAACGAAATGATGGAACTCCAACATCAAACTCAGGAGACAGGGACCGACCCCATACCAGATGAGCAGCTGTCGCAATTGGTTTTCAAGAATCAGACAGCTTACAACGTTGGTCTTGGCACTCGTAAGAAGCCAACGTCATCTGCACGCAATAGTGGTAATTCGGGCAATGTCTCTCTTCGAGACGAGTTAGTCACCACCAAAGACGACCTAGCCAGCACCCGAGACGAGCTGCAACAGACTAAGGAGAAGCTACAACAGGTCACGGTGGACCACGAGAAGAAGATGGTGGACCACGAGAAGAAGATGGAGCAGTTGGAACAGCAACTGATGGCTTTCCGTCAGATGTTCGAGGCCTCAATGAGTCATGGTGCATCGGGCTCGAGCGTCCCCCCATCACAGTAGCAATTAATTTTATATTTAGTTTTGTATAAACATTTTGAACAAATATATTTAATATAATATTTCTTTTTTCTAAAACAAATTTCAATATAATATTTCGTCATTAATTACATTTTTTTTCAACTAAATTAAATATTTTAGACCAAAAAATAAGTAAATTACTAATTTTTAAGAAAAAATTATTTACTTTTAGCGTCGAATATTTCGACGCTAATAGTATACAAAATGGCCGCTGTAAGCGTACATATATTTCTTTTTAAATATATGTTAGCGTCGACTAGTTAAAAGTGACCTTTAGCGTCGAAATATTTCGACGCTAATAGTAACAAACATGGTCGCTATAAGCTTACATATAATACTTTTTTAATATACTTTAGCGTCGACATTTTTCGACGCTAAAAGTTTGAATTTTTGCGTCGATATATTTCGTCGCTAATAGTAAAAAACATGGTCGCTATAAGCTTACATAAATACTTTTTTAATATACTTTAGCGTCGACACCTTGCGACGCTAAAAGTTTAAATTTTTGCGTCGATATATTTCGTCGCCAAATATACAATTAGCGTCGAAAATTTAACTTTAGCGTCGAAATAAATTGGACGCAGAATACTGTTTTTTAGCGTCGCAGTTAATTATTTCGACGCTAAAAGTGGTTTTCGTCGACATTTTATCGTCCATTGTTTGCGTCTAATTTTTTCGACGCTAAATATCATTTGCGTCGAAATAGTAAGTTATGGCGTCGAAACAATTCGACGCTAAATGGTCTAATTCTTGTAGTGGATTAAAGTAGAAACATTGGCGTCGAGAAGGAATGATGTTCGTGTAAAATCTTGATATTTGGCGTCGAATATTAATTTCGACGCTTCTAAAAGTGATTATTAGCTCGAAATTGAAATTCGACGCTAAAGTATTGGAAACTAAAATCCATTTTCTTGTAATGTGTTTTACTAAATTCGAATTTAAATAAATAAACTCAAAATTATAGAGTTTTTCAAAGCTTACCCATTTGCCGTGAAAATATTAACTATAATTTAATGAACTTACTAAGATTGGCTATCTACAATGATTCTCACCGAATCGTACAATGAAAAAATGATTAATATTTAATAGATAATTCTGAGATTGATGAATGAAATATAGTTTTCTTTTCTTCTATTTGGAATATAAAAAAATTATTTAGAATATTAGTACAAATTAAATGAAGTTAAGTAATCGAATCTTTTATTATTCTACGTTCACGTAATATTACGATAAAAAATAAATGTTATTATGGGTGTGATTTAGTAATGTAGGGTTGAGGATCGATCTGTCTTGAACTCTTATGTTCGAATCCAAAGACTGTGTTTTTATTAAAGCCTGTGACAGCCGGAGATTTTACATACTCCGCTTAAATCCGAAAGTAGTGATTTAATGGAGAAATTTCCAACTATTCTAAATAATAATAATAATGAAGTTGATGGTGATGGTGATGATGATGATGATGATTAACAGTTCACTGATATTGAAATGAATGAACCTAACCCTTTTTTTTTTAATATTCAGAATATGGACAAGTCATAATAAACATGAATAATAATTAAATGAAGTTAGTGAGATTAGGTCTTTATAGTTGTATGTTCATTGACCGAGAATTGATATGTAACATTTGTATTTTCACTGAATCCCACAATGAAATATGCAAACCAATTAAAAGCTGTTATTGAAGGCGAAATGAATGGATCAAGCTCTCTTTTCTTCTATCTCAAGTCTAGATAAATCTTGAATATAAACGGCAATTAAATGACTTAATGAAATTGAATCTTTTACAATTGTATCCTCACCGAATTTCACAATGATATACATACAATTATTTGTGAACTTTGATCGTTAGATAGAGAATATTGATCAAGAGTATAAGCAACTTATAAGCACTGTACTGAGAGTATAAACTATCTTATAAGTTTATCAAATCTTCATCAAACGATGCATTAATTTTACACATATTAACAAAGTTTTGAAACATCAACCCAGTAAATAAACATGAGCAATAATTCAGAGTATGTTTGAGAGTATTAAAAATCATAATAAAAGTATATGATGAGCGATCAATATAATATATTTAACTCCCCTAAATTTTACATTTTGTGAGTTAATTCGAGCTTCTTCAGAGTTTTGATATGTTCTTTGAGTTTTTTTAAGATGAGATACATATGAAAAGACATAGATTTGAAACGTCAATAGATTAAGGTGATTTGCATCAATAACTTCCTGATTTGCGCAACCTTCAGTGTTTTGGCTATAACTTTTTCATACAATGTCCAAATGAATTGATTCAAGTTGTACTGGAAAAACAATCAATTTTCTACAACTTTGAAGTTTATGCTGAAGACTGAATCGAACTATCATGGTAAAAAATATGTTTGATGTCATAGATCGCATTCTGGTCCCTATTGGCGCGCCAGAATGCGATTAACAATCAATTTTCTAAGGACTTGGATATGGAGGAACGCATACTGCCACATATTGGTGCGCAATGGCTTCTCATTGGCGTGCCAATATGCTCAGAATCCATATTTTAATGAATTTCTTAAGAAGGGAAGCTCCCAACAACTCCTATATAAGCATAAGTTCATCCCAAACCCTAGAGATAAATCTCATAACTGTTGGACAATTATGACCCATAGCATCACTATTTGTACATAACATGATGTTGTTGTATAAATTAACTATGTGACAAAGGAAATTGCTCTTTTATTATTTGTAATTGGATTACCGGGATATATAAATGATAAAAGTCCATATGATTAGTTCCGGATTAATAAGACATGAGACAATATTAATCCATTAAGGTTTAATCATTAAATATCCCTAGTCGTAGTATTATCGAGATTGGACATCGATAATGCGGAATAGGCTAGTATTACACTTGTGCGTGTTACGGAAGCGTAACAACATAGTTCTCGTATATTTGGGTATTGGATACTCATGCAAGTGTAATAGGAGGTTCTGTTTACTGATGGTACGGAAACAACTTTACTCTGGATAGACCCATCAGAATTCCATTGGTAATATGACTATGTGTCTATGGGAGTCCGAATCAGAGTAGGTGTATTTGGTCTTAACCTGAGACTTGCATCGCTAATACTTGCGACAATCAATATACTTTGGTTTTGGTCGTCCAGGGCTTTAACATGTTTTGTGTACGCCTCTTCTGTGTATATTGAAAATCGTCGTGTAGTGTATTGAGTGTGATGTCAAGATGGAAGTATCATTTCAGTTATATGAAGATGATGATCACGTAGGATACATCAAAACTGGTACTCTTGTATGCTTGCAGCTACGAGATAATATGAAAAGGTCATGATTATCCAATTATAGAGATTAGTTACCAGAGATCCGATATGTGTTTCGTACAGGGCAAACACAATTCCAGCCTCAGGCCTAGCATGTGACATCGAATACTGGATCGTAATACACAATACTATGTATACTACGCCTGACAAAGATTACATATTCGTTTACAAAATATTTCTGGAGAATTGGGTAGGCACGGTGCTTTGCTAGAAGCCAACCATGTCTTGTAAATCGGTAAGGACGTGGTACTGGGTACGCACATATTCGGATAGTCCGATAACCGTATTTACTGCTAACATATCCAAGGATCTGTTGGGTCGCTTCCCGAAGATTCACCGTTGAGATTTGACTCGAACAGAAAATTAATCTGGGATTAATTATGAGAGATAAAATAATCTGGGATTAATTACGGTAATAAATTAATCTGGGATTAATTAAAAGAGAAAGAATTAATCTGTGATTAATTACGTCGAGAATTTATCTGGGAATAAATTCATCAAGAAGAGAGAACGCGATTAATTAGAATTAATCGGTATAAAGTAAAGTTTAATAGTTAAATTAGATTTTACTATTTAATTTATTTAATTGGGCTAAAATAATATATTAGATATGTTAATTGAAATTAGATTTCAATGCGGAATTAAAATTGAATTTTAATTCAAGCGAACGAATTAATTTAGAATTAATTCGCGAGCGACTTCCGTAATAATTTTGCTAGGCATTATTATTTAATTAAATTGAATTTAATTAAGTCGCAACGAAAAATTCGTTTAATCGGATTAAAGCGAACCCAAGCCCGAAGTGTGTGAAGTCTCACTCAACTTGAATTTTTGAATTAAAGTGGGGACCCATCAACTTACATCACTAGTCAATCTAATTGATGGAAGTAGTTGAGAGCAATTATGGAAACTTGCTTAGCACACTTTGACTTTTGGAAAGTATATACACTTTTTTGAAAATGATTTTGGTAATTTATTTTTTAGAAAAACAAAACAAAACTTCATCTATCTTCTCTCCCTAGCCATGGCCGAAACTTCATGCTTCCTTGGAGGAAATTTTTTCTATCATTTTGTTCTATGCTAGCACATAAAGGAGTGAATCAAGGTGATAGGGAAATTCACCCAAGGGTTTAGAACTTCATTCAAAGCTTGGAGCTTCCATGGAAATGCATAAAAAGTCTTGAAACTCATCAGATCAAAGTAAGTTTTTTCCGCATCTCTCTTTGATTTTTCACACACAAATCACTCTTAGAGATCTTGGCATGTTCTAAGAACACTTACAATGGTATCAGAGCCATCCTAAGCTTGATTTGAATTCTAGGGTTTATGGACTTTATTTGGGTTTTTGTGTTTAGAACATAATTTCTTCAAATTGATGATTTGGTTGAGCTTATATGATGTTGAATTGGATTTGTGCATTGTTGGATTTGTGAAATATTGATTAGATCAAAAATCACACAAATCCTATAGGTTGGCCGAATATATACCCTAGATAAGCTCATGGGAATTTTTGAAATTTGACATATTGGATTGTTGTTGGCATGATAGAATATTGAATGTTGATTTAAATTGGATTGAAATCAAATTGAATAATTTTGTTTGCCCCAATTTTGTGTTGGACATGAATGTGGGAATTTGGCATGATTAATTGAATTAATTAGGTTTTGGAAACATTAGATTAATTAATTAATTATGGTCATTACACTTGAATTGAATTAATTTGTAATTTTGATTAATAAGTTAATTTAATTTGTTGTAATTGGGCTTAATGGGCTTGGTTGGCCAAGTTTGGTTTAGGATAATTGGTTGGATCCAATTGGGCCTAAAACCATTTCCATAAAGTCCAAATATGATAATTGGGCCTTTAAATAATTTAATTGGGTCTAATGGGCCTAAATTGATTTTTGGCATAGGATGATTCCTAATTGGGCATTGGCATCTTGGGTTTGACCTATAATTGCCAAAGTCCATGCCTAATGAATTAATTAAAAGCCCATTGGGCTTTAATTGAATAGTTTCGGATACTAATTGGGCATTTAGGACCCATAAATATTGAATTTGGAATCCAAGTCTAAAAGGCACTTTAAAAGTGTAATTATTTAATTTGGAATTAAATATGAATTAGTATTGAATATAATTTAAATTGGATTTAAGATTATAGTTCGATACAGTTCAAGAATACTTACTTTGAGTATTTATTCTTAAACGAGTTTTACTCGCGCAAATCAAATTGTTGTTTGAACATTGGATGGTCATTAATCAAAGATTAATTAATTGGATTAGATTGATTGATAACATGCTATGTGTGAATACTTGGATGTATGTATGAATAATATATATCGGATGCATATTAGAAGGGTGGAGGCAATTTTGGAAATTGTTGTAATAAATTTAGAATTTATTAAATTGGACCTGCGTGTCTAGCCTATTACCACTTTTCTCATTGTATTTCTCTTCTCACCTATTCCTCTCAATACAAATGAGGTTTCTTTAGAAGTGTTATGTAATTGGGTAGATGTAAGAATAGTGCTAGCGGGAGAGAGGAAAATGAGAGATTTGTTCTAGGAACAATTTGTGATATATCAATTCGCATATCATTATTAATTTTATCGCGCCTTATTATGCTTTTAGAATGCATGCTTAAGGGTGGTATGATGAGACCTAATCAAAAATAATTAATTGGTTGCCAATTACGCGAAAAAACCCTCAAAAATATTAAACGCTTCCTTTCATTGAGTGATTCATTTTCAAGATCCAAGAATGACACTGGTTTGTTGGCCAAAGTCAAGACCTTTGTCCATCGCAGATGTGTTTGAATCATGAAGGCTTTGTTCCATATCATATGTCTTGTCCAAGTTATGATTTGTTGACCAAAGTCAATATCACTTCTTATCCATCGACATCGATTACGAAGCTTTCCAAAGTCAATGGGTCTCGCTTAACTGGAATCATTAAGCTTGTTTTGCCAAAGCCAAGACTTAGTTGATTCAGAGGGAAATGTTAGGAAAATATATTGGATATATTGGCATATATATTGTATATATGTTTCGGACTTGGAGGTCCACCTACTGGATCTAGGAATTGGATGAGATCCAATTGATCTTAGAGATCTATCTAGTTAAGTTTCATACAATTTGGTGGCCAAAGTCAAGATTGTGTGTTATTTAACGAGATCCTAACCCACTAGGAAACTAGGTTTCCCGAGTACTCCACAAAAGGTTAGAGGCTCGCCGAAAAATAGTGGGATGCAAGTATTAAATTTTTAATTTCGTTTAGATACTTGTCAATACGCGCTCATTTCATTTTCATCATTATTTAAATATTTAATTGTTGTTTTAAATTAAACAATTGGACTGTATTCAAACTACTTCATTTATAGTTGGTTGTATAATTGGATTATAGTAATCAATATATTTGAATTTACCCAATCAAATTATATATGATTATATAGTTAGACTATAGTAATCATTATATTCAATTGTACCCGAAATCGTTGATTAGATAGTTGGACTATTGGAATCAAGAAAATTGAAGATTAGCGTTTAGAACATAATCCTGGGTGAAAATATTTTTTTAAACGGCTCTAATTTTCAGATTGGGAATGAAACCTCAGGATAGTTCTGGGAACTGAGAAGTTACTCTATTTGATAGAGCAACCTCTCAGGCCTAAGCGGAGATGAGCAAATAATAGAACATGATCTTTGAAAGATTCATGTGATGATAACTTTAGTGCTCAATCTGTTATGCTTGCCATAAATACTCCTTAATTTCTTCGTCAGAATTAAGGATTAGATCCTTATAGTATGATATTGAAATTGAAGGATCTTCATAGATCTATACTTAGATCTTAGAAGTACTAATTGCAATAGAAAACTCTTGAAGAGTTAATGTCTATGCTCAAGGAGACAGAGCCAGAGTTCGCAAAAGGGCAAGAAGCGCAAGACGTATCTTACTTCGACATATCAGATGGCGAAGGCTTGGCCGAAGGCTTCTGGGGTGTGGAAAATGGCAAAGGCAAAAATCGTCATAGTCTTCTAGGAAGACAAAGAACATATCCCAAGATGTCTGCCTAAACTGTGGCAAACGGGGTCACTGGAAGCGTGATTGCCATATGAACAAGGCAGACATGAGGAAGTGAAGAGGGGCAAGGCTCTGGCTTCAAGCATGTTTGTCATAAACATGTTCACTACTAGTTTTAAAATTGAATTTTAGATACTAGATGTGATACATAAATATATGTACTGATGTGCAGAATCTGCTGATAAGCAGGAGACTGACTTCAGATGAGATTGACTTGCGAGTTAGAAACGAGATGAGAGTCATTGTTTTAATCGTAGAAACCTAAGTTTTGGAACTGCCCTTGGGCATGTACCTAAATTAGGAAACTGTTAAAATGTACCTAGTTTGACTAGAAACATTATCTTCTATATCTAAGTTTAACCCGTTGCGGGTATACCTTTATATTCTAGAACAGTAAGTGTTTTGTTTATAAAGATGATATTGAGATAAACACATTAGATGTGAATAACAGTATTTATATTTTGAATATAAATAAATCTCAAACATATAACATGACAAACAAATAGCTCAAACTGAATTAATCATGAGACTTATTTGTGGCATTATTGTCTAGGACACATTAATAAGACTCGTATATCCACACTTTCGAAGAGTGGATATTATGACGGATTTGATTCTAATTCAAATGATGTCTACGGATCTAGTTTATTAGGCAAAGTGCCTAAAACACCTTTTACTTGGTAAAAGTGCAAGTGCCACCGATCTGTTAGCCTTCGTTCATAATGACGTAAGTGGGCCCATATCTAGCTAGGCTAGAGGTGGATGTGAATACTTTGTAACCTTTACGGATGTGGCATCGCATTACGGTTATGTGCATCTATGAAACACAAGTCAGAAACTTTTGAGTAATTCAAGAGTTTCGACACGAAGTATAAAAATAGATAGGTAAAAGTATTAAGACATTACGGTTTGACCGTAGTGGAAAATACTTGAGCAATAAGTTTCTCAGTTACTTGAAAGAGTATAGTATTCTTTCAAAGTGGACTCTTTCCGGGAACACTCAATTTGACAGTGTGTCCGAATAGAGAAGCCGAACTTTGTTAGACATTGTAAGGTTAATGATGAGTCGCTTTGAGCTATCAATTTCCTTATAAGGATACACATTTAACAGTGCAACACTTATTTTGAATAAGGTTCCATGAAAATCCGTTAGACAGACTTCATATTAGATATGAATAAGAAAGAAACTGGGTTTCTCATTCCTGAAGATTTGGGTATGCTGGGCATATGTTTGGATGATACCAAACTAGAACCCAAATCGGATAAGTGTCTAATTTGTATGTTATCCTAGGGAAACCAAAGTATAGTACTTATACAACTCACAAGAGAATAATGTAATTGTTTCTCTCCATGTGATTTTCCTAAGAGGAATACCTATATGCAGTGGTAAGTGGGAGAAAAGTAAAACTCGATGAAGAATCGGAGTAATACTATTCCAGGCACTAATTCCTCAATGGAACATAAACAGTTCATCAGGGATGAAATTGTACCACAATCTTCGAATACACAAGAACCGCGTAAGTCGGAGAGAGTCAGAAAATAACTTGGGAGGTATAGGTTTCTGATATCACCTCATAAAGATGTCAATCTTATTGAGGAAAACCAACCAGCTACGTATGAGGAAGTGATACAAGGTATCGACTCCTTATTATGGCAAAGTGCCATGAAGTCCGAAATGGATTTCATGTATACCAACTAAGTTTAGACACTGGTTGTTGTACCAGAAGACATTGTGCCTATTGGTACGATATGCATCTTCAAGGAAGACATACATGGATGGCAACATACAAATGTACACAGCTAGGCTTGTATAGAAAGAGTATCGTCAAAGAAATAGTGTCGACTACGATGAAACTTTTTCATCTGTTGCCATGATTAAATCCATTCGAATAATGCTTGCTGATGCTGCATGTTTCATTTATGAAATATGGCAGCTGAACGTCAAAATCACTTTCCTTAAACGGAAACCTTTTGGAGGATGTTTTATACAACAACCAGACGATTTTTTCGTACCAAAAATGCAAACAAGGTTCGTAAGTTAAATCAATCCATTTATGGATTGAAGCAAGCATTTTGTTCTTAGAACCAAAGTTTTGATGATATCATAATGGTATATGACTTCATTCAAAACGACAATGATTCTTGTGTATATAAGAAGGTTAGTGGGAGCGCACTGACAATGATTGTCCTATATAATGATGATATATCATTTCTTGGAAATGACATTCCCATAATACAATCGGTGAAAGCTTGGCTTTCATGAAAATTCTCCATGAAATACTTGGGAGAGATAACCTTTATTCTAGGAATAAAGATCTACTGGGATAGATCTAAAAGTTGTTGGCACTCTCCGAGAATCGTACATTGACAGAAATGTACGCGACGTGTCTAATATGCTTTGAGCATATGGAGTCACAATCGGGCCAATCCAAGTGATGGTCACTGGATTGATGTTAAGAACATCCTTAAGTATCTTAGACGAACTAATGATACTTTCTTAAACTATGGAGAAAGAGAACTTGAGGTGACTGGGTTCACCGCTACAAGTTTCCCAAACGAAAAAATGACAGCAAGTCGTAATAAGGGTACTATATAGTTTGAATTAGTAAGTTGGAAATCTTCCAAGCAAGATACTGTTGCCGAATAAAACAATAAAAGCGGAACATTGCTGCAGCTGAAGCAGCAAAAGAAGCATTTTGGATCTATATAATCCTAATTAGATTAGATGTAGTCTGTTAGCAGCTGAGCTAGGCTACAGCACAGGCTAAAGAATTAATGATCTCATCAACGATCCAAGTATGTACTTCAACATTTTTATTTGATTCGTCGGATCATACATCGTGGTGATATGATGATCGAATAAATTGCATCAGATGATGATCTTTTAAATCCGCTGACGAAAGCTGTTTCTCAGTAGAAAATTGAGTGACCCGTACATAGTTCAGGTGTAGGACACCTGAGTGATTGACTATAGGCCAAGTGGGAGATTGTTGGACAATTATGATCCATAGCATCACTATTTGTACAGAACATAGTGTTGTTGTACAAATTAACTATGTGACAAAGGAAATTGCCCTTTTATCATTTGTAATTGGATTACCGGGATATATAAATTATAAAAGTCCATATGATTAGTTCCGGATTAATAAGATATGAGACAATATTAATCCATTAGGTTTAATCATTAAATATCCCTAGTCGTAGTATTATCAAGATTGGAAATCGATAATGCGGAATAGACTAGTATTACATTTGTGCGTGTTACGGAGCGTAACAACATAGTTCTCATATATTTGGGTATAGGATACTCATGCAAGTGTAATAGGAGGTTCTGTTTACCGATGGACGGAAACAGCTTCACTCTGAATAGATCCCTCGGAATTCCAGTGGTAGTATGACTATGTGTCTATGGGAGTCCGAATCAGGGTAGGTGTATTTGGTCTTAACCTGAGACTTGCATCGCTAATACTTGCGACAATCAATATACTTTGGTTTTGGTCGTTCTGGGCTTTAACAGGTTCTGTGTACGCCTCTTCTGGGTATATTGAGAATCATAGTGTATTGGGTGTGATGTCAAGATGGAAGTATCATTTCAGTTATATGGAGATGATGATCACGTAGGATACGGAACTGATACTCTTGTATGCTGCAGCTATCGGGATAATATGACAAGGTCAAGATTATCCGATTATAGAGACTAGTTACCAGAGATCCGATATGTGTTTCGTACGGGGCATACCCAATTCCAGCCCCAGGCCTAGCATGTGACATCAGATATTGGATCGTAATACACAATACTATGTATACTATGCCTGAAAAAGATTACATATTCGTTTACAGAATATTTCTGGAGAATTGGGTAGGCACGGTGTTTTGCTAGAAGCCAATCATGTCTTTTAAATCGGTAAGGACGTGGTACTGGGTACGCACGTATTCGGATAGTCCGATAACCGTATTTACTGCCAACATATCTAGGGATCTCTTGGGTCGCTTCCCGAAGATTCACCGTTGAGATTTGACTAGTACATAAAATTAATCTGGGATTAATTATGAGAGATAAAATTAATATTAGATTAATTACGACAATAAATTAATCTGGGATTAATTAAAAGAGAAAGTATTAATCTGTGATTAATTGCGTCGAGAATTTATCTGGGAATAAATTCATCAAGAAGAAGAGAATGATCGGTGTGTAATCACACACGTATAACGCAAGCGTACGATCATTCAAGTAGTATAAAAAGTATCGATCCCACGAGGACTTAATACCTAACCTATTAATTTTATGAGGCCAAATGATTACTAGTATCTAACAGATTTATTGTTTGTAAATTGGAATGGTGACTTACAAATTAATTTAAAAACAGGTAAATAAAAATTGTGTGAAAGAAATTAATGAAAATTCAATTTTATAAAACTATTCAGGGTTGTGATTTATTCCAATATTACTTAAAGATGAAGTGGTTATCTTATAGTTGGTAATATATTGATTTACTAACCTGGAACACTAAATTATGTAAAAGCCTCTTCCGATGGTCAATTACAAATACCCAGTATAACCCAATTGAACCATATGTCTATGTCAACCAAATTACATGGATTCATTAAGGTCAAGTTCCAATTATGGCTACCCCCGCCCGACAGGTATATTCCTATCCTGTAAGGAAATCTATTAAAGGGTTATCTATCCTCAAGGAAATCGTGGCTATTGAGTCTAAGGTCTTAAACCTAAAATCTCTATGTCTAGTTCATTTTAAGTTTACCTAATCAATTTTATTAGTGGCCAGTTAATAAAAAGCATTAAGATTAAGACTCAATAAATAATATTTATATTACCAAACTGTAAATTAACCCCTTATAAACCAGTGATATTGAAATTCATCACAACCTCAGATAACGGACTTAGCTACGACACATATCTAAGGCTAGTAAAAGCTTAAATAAATAAAAGACATATAGTAAATGCTGAAAAATTAAATAAAGTAAATGCTGGAAATTAAAAGTACAATAAAAGAAAATACTGGGGTTAGAGGATCCACTTTCAATATTTCAAAATTAGAAAGCTCCCTTATTCTCAATATTTACCGATTAATTAACCAGACCATAAAGGCGGTATTTCATTTGTCCAAAATCCAACCGACCATATAGGTGGTAATAAAATCATATAAACCAGCCATATAGGCGGTAACAAGGTTAGCACATAAACCGACCATATAGGCGGAAACTAAGTTCAAAGATATAAAACCAGCCATATAGGCGGTAAATAAGGTTGTCACCTAAACCGACCATATAGGTGGAAACTAATTAATCCAAATTTTAATTAAATAAGGGAGATTAATCTAATTTATCAAATTAAAAGTCTTACCTCTTCACCCCAGCAGAATGAGATAACCTCATCATGCTGTAAAAGAAAACACACAAAATTTTATTAAACAAATTAAAAGAAAATATAAGAAAACTTAAATAATATATAAGACACTTTCCTTTAGATTTTCATGGAGAAACTCTTCCAAAGAAAGCTTGAAAAAATTACAAAGTTAAGCTTGATATTTATAGGAAAATCTAAAGGCTTCCACCAATTTCTCCACAAATTGCTCCACCAATAGCTCCACCAAACATGGCACCAAACATGGTATCAAACATGGCGCCAAACATGGCACCAAACATGGAAGCATGTTTTGGTGGAAGTTTGACATGTTTATTTTATTAATTTTATTTTACATTTTGAAAATGACTATAGTAAATACACAAAATTCACTGGATTGTTCATCAATTCAGCCTTCCAAAATTCAGAATTCGAAATATTTTAACTTTCAAAGTTGTAGATCTTCGAGTCTTCTTTAATCGTCAACTTGAATTAGCTCAATCAGACATCGGATGAAAACGTTATGACCAAAATATGAAAGTTGCGCAAAATTGGAAATTTTGACTGTACTTCAGGACGCGTATAATAAATTTCCGTTTTCGCCATTTTTTTCTCCGAATTTTATCGTTTTAACCCCGAGTTGATTCCATTAAAGCCCAATATTTTATTTATCTGTAAAACACATAAAACACATCAAAATGTTCATCAAACTCGAGAAACTAAACAAAATATTAGGTAAAATGGGCGATAAATATTGATATATTTTCCGCTCATCACACCCCCAAACCTAACATTTTGCTAGTCCTCGAGCAAAACAGCAAAATAAAATACAAGAAACAATTAAAATTAAACTAAGCCACTTTCGTAGGGATCACGGTTGCATTTAGCATATGCAACAAGCCTTTAAACCCTTAGGTGTCCCTAGTGGACGAGTTGTAGTCTCGTGAGGGTTTACAGTAATGATACCCACAAACATTTTATAAATGTAAAAAAAGTAGAAAAACTAATGCACACAAAAGCAAAAAGACAAGAGAAAAGAGAATAAAGAAGCTAGTGACTAATCAAGTGAAACTTCTACTCCAAGTTAGTAGTTGTTTTCTTTCTTTTTAAAGTACCGAATAAGTAAATTCTCCGATTATATTTACCATTCTCCATATATATAGCCAACAAATATTAATCAACTCATTTTTTGCCCACAACAGTCACAAGTGCAGTTGATAAGAGAGTAATATTTTTGTCCTAAAGTTATATCAAATTTCACACCTTTTTGTAGCAATGGAATAATTTTTTCAGATTTTTCGGATTGTTTTTTCTTTCTTTTGATTTATTTTTTATTTATATACAATATCTTTCCTCTATGTAGCGAGCTTTGGGTCGGTGGCTCCCAAACCAGTTGGCATTAGGGCACCAGGTGTTAAGACACCCCTACGGACTTAATTACTCAGACTTTAGATATATATATATATATATATATATATAATATATATATATAATATATATATATATATATATAGATATATATATTTTGCAATATCTTCGATCCATGTAGCGAGCTTTGGGCCAATGACTCCCAAACCAGTTGGTTTTAGGGCACTGGGTGTTAAAACACCCTACGGACTTAATAACTCGGATCTCAGATGTTTTTTTTTCCTATTTTTTTACTCCATTGCCATTTGTAGATGCTTCCTCCAATTAAACTAGAGCACTGAATATTACAAACTTTTCAATTACAGCTCATGTATGTATGTTACTATGCATTGATAATACCTGCCAACTGAGCATATGAAGATCCATTTTAGTCCGTTTTATGGAGAATTCACAAATTAAATAATTCAAAAGGAAATAAACAAAAATTAACTTGTTCGAAAATAGGTTTGAGATACGTATCAAGAGTGGAAACTCCTTACACAGTTATCTCTCACCAATTTCTCCTGATTAATCAAATTAAAAACACAGAAACATAAAATATTTTTGTAATTTTTGAAAATTTTTCAATTTTTTTATATTTTTCGAAAAATGTTGGACAAAAAAAATAAAAAAAAATAAAAAAAAGATACTAATCAACTATTCCCCTCCCCCAAACCTAAATGAGACATTGTCCCCAATGTCTTAAAAAAAGTAAAGAAGATTTTAGAGGATAGTACCTGGTTAGTTGAAATACAGAAAACTAAAGGTTGAGATCCAGATTTATCTTACGCTTCTTACCACGATCGTCCTCGGTCCATTTGATCTTGGAAAGGACAGGGTCAACTTGTGGTTCGAAGGCTAAGATTTGGTCAAGTAAATCATCGGCAGATCTGGCAGTGAAGAGTAGTTCCTCTACAGGCTTTGACACGAAACCATTTCTCATAGCGTCACCAAGATATACACAAAGAAAGTCATAAAATCCATCAGCGTTAAGCAACCCAAGCGGTTTCTGGTGTATGTTCAGGTTCGCCCAATATAGTACTGTAAAAATTTCCTCCAATGTGCCCAAGTCTCCTGGCATAGCAATAAACGCATCAGCCCTGTTAATCATCTCTACCAATCTCTCGGACATATTATGCACAATCAATTCTTCTCCGTTTGATGGTCCAATGAGATTTGCCTCTGCCAAAGGTTTTGGGATGATTCCCAAAACTGGACTGCCTCCTTCCTGTACGGCCTTTGAAATTATCCCCATTAGTCCAAGATTGCATTCACCGTATATCAAGTGCATATTCCGTTCAGCAATGACTCGACCCAATTCTTGTGCTGCTGCTACGAATACTGGTTTACTACCAACACTAGTACCGTAAAATACACAAATATTTTTTCAACTCATCTCCTTGAAGTAACTTCCATTATTATTTTCATGTATTTCGTCTCTCTCAAATCTGGATGCCTTCAAAAGTGCAATGACGGGCTAAATTTATAACACCTGAAAAGAGTGAGTAAAATAATAGCACTGGTACCTGCCAAATGATAATTATTAGTTAAACAGTCAAATAAATCGTGATAGTCAAAAAGGTATGGATCATGTCGGAGAAAATAAGAGAAAACAACAAAACAAATCACAATTATTAGGAAAAGACAGAGAGATATAATATGTACAAGAAAAGTAACGGCTTGATTGACGTCTATGCGTCAGGGACAAGCTTCCCATCCAATTTTCTTATAAATTGGCAAATAGGGTCTTTTTGAGTCAGATTCCCGAGACTTAACTGTTGTCTTTATTTTTGGAATTGTGCATCTAACACACGAATTTCATGATACACACATCCGTTGGGATGCGTCTCAAGAGTTTTAGATATGTCATCCAAAGACTCCTTACTCAAGCCATCCCTAATGAAATTAATCTTATCTTCGCGATTATCAGACACCATTCCTAAAGAACGACAACGAGTATTACAAAACATACAAGCACATTTATAACAAACACACATTCTTTTGGCTCTTCTCTTTTTAGCATAAGTGTTTCTTCCTAAACCAGGAAGATGTGAAATAAAAGAGTCAGAGGACTCACCTGCCAATCGGACCCTTACATCAATAATCCAACGAATATCAGTAGGTATACCTTTGATTGTCAGTAATCTCATCCTTTCCAAGCGAGCTTTGTAAACTTTCATCAGATATTTTTGAGGGAGAGAAGGAAATTGCTTGTGAAGATTTGCGAGAGCTTCTTCCATCTTAATCTACAAAAACTAAACACACAAAATTAAATCACACAAAATCATAATATATACACAAATTACATGGGTTGTCTCACTGCTAGCGCTAAGTTTAACATCGTCAGCTAGACGTAACTGCCCGAACGTTAAGATGGATCTGAAAGTGTGACACTTTCTTTTTGTCGCTCAAATGATTCTCCCCAGTAGTGCTTGACACGCTGACTGTTAACTTTGAATGTGCTGTTGGTGTTGGGATCCAGTAACTCAACCGCTCCATGTGGTAAAACTTGAGTGATCACAAATGGACCTGACCACCTTGATTTTAACTTTCCAGAGAACAGTTTCAGCCTCGAGTTGTACAACAACACCTGCTACCTTGGTTCCAACTGTCTGTGCACTATTTTTCGGTCATGTCATTTCTTGGTCTTTTCCTTGTACAATATGGCATTCTCATAAGCCTGTAAGCGAAATTCCTCCAATTCATTGAGTTGGTGAAGTCTATTCTCTCCTGCAGCTTGTAGATCAAGATTCAGCTTCTTCAGTGCCCAGTACGCCTTGTGTTCAAGCTCAACTGGCAGATGGCATGCTTTCCCAAACATCAATCGATATGGGGACATATCAATGGGTGTCTTGTAAGCTGTATGGTATGCCCATAATGCATCATCTAGTTTTGTAGACCAATCCCTCATTGTTGATCCAATGGTTCTCTCTAAGATTCTTTTGATTTCCATGTTTGAAACCTCAACCTGTCCATTTGACTGTGGATGGTAGGCAGTGGCAACCTTGTGAGTAACTCTGTATTTGGATAGAAGTGCATCAAAGTATCTGTTGCATAAATGAGAGCCACCATCGCTGATGATTGCACGAGGTGTTTCAAACCGAGTGAAAATGTTCTTTTTCAGGAATTTGATCACTATTTTTGAATCATTGGACGGCAGTGCAATTGCTTTGACCCATTTGGAGACGTAGTCTATAGCAACCAAGATGTACATGTTTCCAAATAATGGAACAAATGGTCCCATGAAATCAATACCCCACACATCGAAGATTTCCACTTCCAGAATACTTTGCAATGGTCCTTCATTTCTCCTTGAAATATTCCCCGTTCTTTGGCACTTGTCACATTGAAGAGCAAAAAGATAAGCATCTTTAAAAAGTGTGGGCTAGAACAAACCTGATTGAAGAACTTTTGTTGCAGTTTTGTCCCCGCTGAAGTGTCCGCCATATGGTGATGAATGACAGTGCTGCAAAACACTGTTGACCTCTTATTGTGGAACACACCGTCTTAATAATTGATCAGCACAGCATTTGAACAGGTACGGCTCATCCCAAACATAGTGCTTGACTTATTTGAAAAACTTCTTCTATTGCTGAGTTGTCCATTCAAACGGCCATTTTTCTGACACAATGTAGTTGACATAGTCAGCTTACCAAGGGACATCGTGCTGTTTTATAGCAAACAGCTGTTCATCTGGAAAAGTTTCTTTGATTGACAGTTCTTTGCCAGCTGTTTCTCCATTCCCGAGCCTCGATAAATGATCTGCCACTTAGTTTTCCGTCCTTTTCCTATCTCAAATCTCCACATCAAATTCTTGCAGAAAAGTATCCAACGGATCAATCTGGGTTTGGCATATTTCTTTGTGATCAGATATTTGATTGCTGAATGATCTGTGTAGACCACCACTTTGGGACCCAGCAGATATGAGCGAAATTTTTCAAAACAGAACACAACTGCAAGCAGATCCTTTTCAGTGATTTTGTAATTGAGTTGATCTTCATTCAGAGTTCTGCTGGAATAGTAAATGGCATGGAAAATCTTTGCTTTGCATTGTCCCAAAACTGCACCTACAGCAAAATCATTAGCATCGCACATCACCTCAAATGGAAGGGTCCAATCTGGTGCTACTATGATGGGGGCAGAAATCAGCTTCTGTTTTAAGATCTCAAAAGCTTCCTGGCATTCTTTGGTGAAGTTGAAAGGCACATCCTTCTCCAGAAGATTGCACAGAGGTTTAGCAATCTTGGAAAAGTCTTTGATAAATCTCCTGTAAAAACCTGCATGTCCGAGAAAGCTCCGAATCCCTTTGACAGATGTTGGCGCATGTAGTTTTTCAATTGTCTCGATCTTTGCTTTGTCTACCTCGATCCCCTTTTGTGAGAGTCGATGTCCCAAAACGATGCCTTTCTGCAACATAAAGTGGCATTTTTCCCAGTTGAGTACTAGGTTTGTATCTTCACACCTTTGTAACACCTGTACCAGATTTTGCAAGCAATGGTCAAAAGAATCTCCAAACACAGAGAATTCATCCATGAAAACCTCCATACTCTGCTCCAGCATATCTGAGAAGATGGCCATCATGCAACGCTGAAATGTGGCAGGGGCATTACATAATCTAAATGGCATTCTGCGGAAAGAAAAAGTACCATAAGGACATGTAAAAGTAGTTTTCTTCTGGTCTTCTGGTGCAATGGCAATCTGATTGTATCCTGAGTATCCATCTAGAAAGCAATAGAATCATGTCCCACCATTCTGTCTAGCATCTGATCAATGAATGGCAGCGGAAAATGATCCTTTCTTGTTGCTTTGTTCAGCTTTCGGTAGTCCATGCATACTCTCCATCCAGTCACGGTTCTTGTTGGAATCAGCTCGTTCTTTTCATTGGTGACCACAGTAATTTCTCATTTCTTCGGCAAACACTGCATAGGACTCACCCAACTGCTGTCTGAGATGGGGTAAATGATGCCAGCATCCAACCATTTGATGATTTCTTTCTTCACGACTTCCTTCATGATTGGATTGAGTCTTCGTTGATGCTCCATTGTGGGTTTGTACTCATCGTTCATCAGAATCTTGTGCATGCAAAATGATGGACTAATGCCTCGAATGTCTGCTATAGTCCAGCCAATGGCTTTCTTGTGCTCTCGCAACACTCTCAATAACATTTCTTCCTGCTCCAATGTTAGTGACGAAGAAATAATAACAGGTAATTCAGAAGAGTTTCCAAGAAATGCATACCTGAGATGGTTTGGAAGTAATTTTAGCTATAACTGTGGTGGTTCTTCAATTGATGGTTTGATTCGCTCTGTCTTGGGTAGTTCCAAGCTTTCAATTGATGGTGTCACTTTGAAACGAAACGGCTTGTCAAGATAGTTGATATATTCCAGAATTTCAGTATCTGACTCGCCATCAGTCATGTTGGTGATGCAAGCTTCTAATTTTTCAGTGGAAGTTGTATCAGTATCCTGGATGATACTATCAACAACATCAATTCTGAAGCATTTTTCTTCCTTTTCATCGCTGGGGAATTTCATGGCTTTGAAAACATTGAAAGTAACTTATTGGTCCTGAACTTTCATGATTAGTTCTCCTTTTTGTACGTCAATCACAGTTCGACCTGTCGCTAAGAATGGTCTCCCAAGAATGATAAGCACATCTTTGTCTTCTTCCATGTCAAGGATGATGAAATCTGCTGGGAGAATGAGTTTGTCAACTTTGACCAGCACATTTTCAACGATTCCTCTCGGAAATGCGAGCTTTCGATCAGCAAGTTGCAAAGATACTGAGGTAGACATTGCTTCTCCAATTTGCAGTTTCCTGTAAATAGAAAAAAGGCATTAAATTAACACTTGCACCCAAATCACATAAATCCTTACCGATGTAATGTTCTCCAATGGTGCATGGAACTGTGAAACTGCCAGGATCTTTCAACTTCGGGGGAAGCTTCCTCTGAATGATGGCGCTGCATTCTTCCGTCAATGTTACTGTCTCAGAATCTCTCAATCTCCATTTTCGTGAAAGAATGTCTTTCATGAATTTTACATAGCTGGGCATTTGTTCCAAAGCTTCTACAAATGGAATATTGATGTGAAGTTTTTTAAATACCTCCAGGAATCGAGCAAACTGCTTGTCCAGTTTGTTTTTCTGAAGACGCTGAGGAAAATGTGGAGGTGGAGTGATCTGTTCTTTTTCCTTTCCTTCTTTCTCCTCCATCAATTGCTCTGTTTCTTTTGGAACCTCCTCAGCAGTTTATTTGACTCCAACATCTTTGTTGATTTCAGTACCGCTTTTCAAGGTAATGGCTTGACATTGTTCCTTCCCTCGGTTCCTTGGATTTGGTTCTGTATTGCTTGGAAGGTTTCCTGGCAGTCTATAACTCTGAGCATTGGCCAGTTGTCCAATTTTATTCTCCAGTGCTTTGATAGAAGCTGATTGGCTTTGAATCGTAACTTCACATCTTTTTAATTGAGCTAGCATTTCTGCCATTACTGGTTCTTTTTCAAACTCCTGGCTTTTTTTCTGTTGCTGGAATCCAGGTGGTGGATAGTTCTTTTACCCTGAATTGTTGCTCTATGAAAAGTTAGGATGATTCCTCCACCCTGGGTTGTAGGTATTGGAATATAGATTGTTTCCCTGTTTGTTGAAATTGTTGACATAATTCACCGTTTCTTAAAGTTGGTTTAGCTCTGGTGCTCCTCCAAAAGGTGAACTTGTGGCTCCAATGTTGCTTTGAGTGCTGAGAGTCTCCATGAATTTTCATATCTGATCCAGCTTGGCACTGACTGCTGTATTGGCTCCAACTTCATAAATTCCTGCAATTATTTGAATCATGCTTCTTTCTGTTGGCCACAAGGAATTATGTTGGCCATCTCTTCGATTAGGTCTCAGGCTTGATCTTCGCCTTTTGACATCAACGCTCCTCCAGCAGCAGCATCAATTGTGGTTCTCATTAGTCCAGAAAGTCCATTATATAAAGTTTGGACTTGAAGCCATTTTGGAATCTCATGGTGAGGACATTTCCGGAGCAAATTTTTGTACCTTTCCCAAGCATCGTAGAGGGATTCTGAATCTTGTTGTACAAAAGATGTGATGTCATTCCTCAGTTTTGCTGTTCTGGCTGGTGGAAAGTACTTTGCAAGGAATTTGATGGCTAGAGTGTTCCAAGTTGTGATGGAACCAGCTGGTAGTGAATGTAGCCAAGCTTTTGCTCTGTCTTTCAAGGAGTATGGAAAAACCCGCAGTCTCATTGCCTCTTCTGATGCTCGGTTGTAATTGAAAGTGCCGCAAACTTCCAGGAAGTTGCTGATGTGAGCATTAGGATCTTCAGTTGCATTTCCTCCAAACTGAACTGACTGCTGAATCATCTGAATGCAAGTTTTGATGTCACCTGTATTTGCTGGTAAGGTAGGAAGTACAATACAGGAAATGAGGCCATCTACCACCGGAATGGTTCTGTCTCGAATGGAAATTGGTGGTGCAACCTCCAAAGGTTCAGGTTCCATGTTAACGATTGCTTCTTGGCCTTCTCGCCTTTCCCATCTTAATTGTCTGATGGTTCTTTCAATCTCTGGGTCAAGCGGTCGGATTTCAAAGCTTCTGGTTCGTCTCATGAAGGATCGGAGAACCTGAAACACAATAAAACGAAAACAATAAGTAAAAAGAAAAATTAGATACAAGTAACGAATCTAACCCCTAAAATAATAGTAAAAGATAAATAAGTCCCCGGCAACGGCACCAAAAACGTGATCGGTGCGTAATCACACATGTATAACGCAAGCGTACGTATCGTTCAAGTAGTATAAAAAGTATCGATCCCATGAGAACTTAATACCTAACCTATTAATTTTATGAGGCCAAATAATTACTAGTATCTAACAAATTTATTGTTTGTAAATTGGAATGGTGACTTACAAATTAATTTAAAAACAGGTAAACAAAAATTGTGTGAAAGTAGATTAATGAAAATTCAATTTTATAAAACTATCCAGGTTTGTGATTTATTCCAATATTATTTAAAGATGAAGTGGTTATCTTATAGTTGGGTAATATATTGATTTACTAACCTGAAACACTAAATTATGTAAAAGCCTATTCCGATGGTCAATTACAAATACCCAATATAACCCAATTGAATCATATGTCTATGTCAACCAAATTACCTAGATTCATTAAGGTCAAGTTCCAATTATGGCTACCCCCGCCCGACAGGTATATTCCTATCCTGTAAGGAAATCTATTAAAGGGTTATCTATCCTCAAGGAAGATCGTGGGCTATTGAGTCTAAGGTCTTAAACCTAAAATCCCTATGTCTAGTTCATTTTAAGTTTACCTAATCAATTTTATTAGTGGTCAGTTAATAAAAAGCATTAAGATTAAGACTCAATAAATAAATATTTAAATTACCCAAACTATAATTTAACCCCTTATAAACCAGTGATATTGAAATTCATCACAACCCCAGATAACGGACTTAGCTACGACACATATCTAAGGCTAGTAAAAGCTTAAATAAAATAAAAGACATATAGTAAATGCTGAAAAATTAAATAAAGTAAATGCTGGAAATTAAAAGTACAATAAAAGAAAATGCTGGGGTTAGAGGATCCACTTTTAATATTTCAAAATTAGAAATCTCTCTTATTCTCAATGTTTACCGATTAATTAACCAGACCATAAAGGCGGTAATTTCATTTGTCCAAAATCCAACCGACCATATAGGTGGTAATAAAATCATATAAACCAGCCATATAGGCGGTAACAAGGTTAGCACATAAACCGACCATATAGGCGAAAACTAAGTTCAAAGATATAAAACCAGCCATATAGGCGGTAAATAAGGTTGTCACCTAAACCGACCATATAGGTGGAAACTAATTAATCCAAATTTTAATTAAAATAAGGGAGATTAATCTAATTTATCATATTAAAAGTCTTACCTCTTCACCCCAGCAGAATGAGATTACCTCCTCATGCTGTAAAAGAAAACACACAAATTTTATTAAACAAATTAAAAGAAAATACAAGAAAATTTAAATAATATACAAGACACTTTCCTTTAGATTTTCATGGAGAAACTCTTCCAAAGAAAGCTTGAAAAAATTACAAAGTTAAGCTTGGTATTTATAGGAAAATCTAAAGGCTTCCACCAATTTCTCCACAAATTGCTCCACCAATAGCTCTACCAAACATGGCACTAAACATGGTATCAAACATGGCACCAAACATGGCACCAAACATGGAAGCATGTTTGGTGGAAGTTTGACAATGTTTATTTTATTAATTTTATTTTACATTTTGAAAATGACTATAGTAAATACACAAAATTCACTGGATTGTTCATCAATTTCGGCCTTCCAAAATTCAGAATTCGAAAATATTTTAACTTTCCAAGTTTTAGATCTTCGCGTCTTCTTTAATCTGCAACTTGAATCAGCTCAATCAGACATCGGATGAAAAAGTTATGACCAAAATACGAAAGTTGCGCAAAATTGGAAATTTTGACTGCACTTCGGGATGCGTATAATAAATTTCCGTTTTCGCCATTTTTTGCTCCGAATTTTATCGTTTTAACCCCGAGTTGATTCTATTAAAGCCCAATATTTTATTTATCTGTAAAACACATAAAACATCAAAACGTTCATCAAACTCGAGAAACTAAACAAAATATTAGGTAAAAGGGGCGGTAAATATTGATATATTTTATGCTCATCAGATAACGCGATTAATTTAAAATTAATCGGTAAAGTAAATTTAATAATTAAATTATATTTTACTATTTAATTTATTTAATTGGGCTAAAATAATTTATTAGATATGTTAATTGAAATTAGATTTCAATGGGGAATTAAAATTGGATTTAATAAAGCGAACGAATTAATTTAGAATTAATTCGCGAGCGACTTCCGTAATAATTTTGTTAGGCATTATTATTTAATTAAATTGAATTTAATTAAGTCGCAACTGAAAATTCGTTTAATCGGATTAAGCGAACCCAAGCCCGAAGAGTGTGAAGTCCCACTCAACTTGAATTTTGAATTAAAGTGTTGGACCCACCAACTTACATTACTAGTAAATCTAATTGATGGAAGTAGTTGAGAGCAATTATGGAAACTTGCTTAGAACACTTTGATTTTTGGAAAGTATATACACTTTTTTGAAAATGATTTTGGTAATTTGTTTTTTGGAAAAACAAAACGAAACTTCATATCTCTTCTCTCCCTAGCCATGGCCGAAACTTCATGCTTCCTTGGAGGAAATTTTTTCTTTCATTTTGTTCCATGCTAGCACATAAAGGAGTGAATCAATGTGATAGGGAAACTCACCCAAGGGTTTAGAACTTCATTCAAAGCTTGGAGCTTCCATGGAAATGCATAAAAAATCTTGAAACCCATCCGATCATAGTAAGTTTTTCCCGCAACTCTCTTTGATTTTTCACACACAAATCACTCTTAGAGATCTTGTCATGTTCTAAGAACACTTATAATAACATAATTTTAGAATCCATAACATAGAATAACACCTAAAGTAAGGCAAGAATAAATGTTTCAATCGGTGCTGAAGTTTGAAGACGAAAACTACAAACGAGGGTTCTTTCTTCCTTTCACTCTCTACTTTATCCCATATGTGTTCTTGCTTTATAATTATGATTAGCTTATTTCTATTGATTATTTTGAGTAGCTAAATCATTACTCTAAGGTTATAATGGATCTTAAGCATGTTATTTAATTAAATTGTATTTTTTTATTCGTTTGAGTTTGTAAAAATTAAAAACTTTGGATTTTTGAATTCTGTCCTGATACACCCGCATCCGAATTAATATATTTTTTCTAGAGCCATATTCAGACCCAGATCTAGATCCAAACGGATTCAGTTCCGGATCTAGATTTTGCCACTCCTAATTATAACCAAACATGATTGTATTCTTCAGGACATTTTAATCGAAAATCTACATGCGATTAATCGGAAATATTTTGAAAATAATCGGAAAGGTTGAAGTTCACATTTCGTATGACTGGAAATAAAAAAAATCTAAAACTCATTTATCAATATCCTAAAAAAAAATACTAAAATCATTCATTTATCATTAAAATATAAAATCATTAAGTTAAGAAAAATTACTAAAATCTCTAAAGAATAAAAAGAAGAAAAATGAAGAAAAAAAGAATATGATAATTTATGTAAATCGGTGATAAATCAGTAAAAAATTAATAAATTTTTTTTTAAAGAAAACTAAATCGATGATTTTCGACTAAATTTAATTACTCCAATAACAATCGATAATTAATCATTGCTTAAAGAGTTAAATTGCTTAGGTGTTCATATTTAATTAAAAGATTTTTGCCTTATTAGAGAAGCAATAAGCAACAATCACATGTGCACAATTTTTAACCACAATAAAATAAAAAGGGTGTAAAGGAATCTTATGTTTTTTCAAATATACCCTACATTAAGAGTGGTTAAAAGAATAAATTTAATATACATATCAATTAAATTAAAAGAATCGAATAATATATTCGTTTAAATAAATATTAATATTTGTTGACGGTGGATTTTGGTCTCAGGGTAATACGGGAATATCACCTCCGAGGGAATCCTCCTTCAACGGTGAATTTGTTTGGTTATGGGAGACCAAAGGCAAACTTAGCAAAAGACGGATGAATGCACCAATCAACAAGAAGATTTAACGTGGTTCGGCGGATCTTGGTCCGACCTACGTCCACGGGCACAAACAATATAATACTTTTTATTACTCAAATATTCTTCTCGGCTCTTTCTTGTGTTTACAAGTCAGAGCTTGATGATTCTGATCACTCTTTTTTTTTATGATGCCCTTTACACATACTCTGCCCTCCTATTTATAATAATACAGAAATCAGACTCCTATTTGCATAAGATATCCTAGTTGAACTCAGTCTTCTCCTCTTGCAAGGATTCCTAGTCTAATATTGCCTTCTCTTTTTTTATTCCTTCTTGGATTCTGACTCCATCTCCTTGTGAGAGTAGGATAATTTGTTTATCTTATCCGTAAGAATAGGGTGTCGTCATCTTGAGCATATCTCGCCTGTCTGGTCGGTATTCATGAGGTCGGTCACAATAGTCTTTTATGCTGGGAGTGTTTTTGCCGACTTTATAGTGCTCGGTCATCCGAACTAAAGTGGTCGGTCTTCATCTGTTGTGGTTGGGTCGGAGGAACGTAATTCAGCCGAGGAGAGAATTACCCTTTTTACCCATGTCATACTCTGTAAATAACATAGGTCCTGAAAATACCATCAACATTTGTCCCCTAGTTCTCGGTAACAACGAGTTTGCAAGTTGGTGTCGGGAACTATATAGAGATGGTGTGCTGATTTACTCTGTTGGAGGTCGACCTGGTTTGAGAAATGTTTCGTCGCCTCTTTTCGAGCGCTTCTTCTTGAGACACGCAACAGTCACATCCGCTTAAATGCCTATCAAATCATCTTTAGGGTTTTTCTACGTTCGACACTTGTCAAACATCCGCTGGGTTCCCGCCAAAAAAGGAACGAATCGACCGTGTGGAGGCGTCTTCACAGTGCGCTGATCTCGACCGTCTGTTTAAACTTGGTAGACCTCTTTTGCAGTCGACACTTGGCGTTCATCTGGGTTCTTCCCTTAGATCCAACGGTCACGAGCGTCCTGGACATGACTATAAGAAGGCGAGGCTTTCACTGTTCCATCTTTTTCGGCAATTTCTTCTTGCTTTCCTGAAAACGTCTCCGTGAATCGCTCAACTCAAAGTTCTCGGAGTTCAACCGCAGGCTTTTTCTTTTTCTTTGCTGCGAACATAAGGAACAGGCAAAACCGAACTGCACAACCTCCAACTTTTCCGAGAAGAACAAGTAAGTCCTCTGAACGACCTCTTCTCTTTTTGTGTTGTGAATCTTTACTGCTGTTTTTGTTTTTTGTTTTTTTTTTTTTTTTTTGAGTGTTTGCTAGGGAACGACTTAAGGTTTTGTTGGATTTGGCTTTAGGGCACTTTTAGAACCCACCTGTCTTTAGCTAAGTCGGAAGAAATCTGAGTAGTTTCTTAGTTATAGACTGACTTCCCCTTCTTTCTTTGTTTTCCGGATATCAGGGATGTCTAACAGCAGTTCTTCCCCTGAGAATCCTGCTAAAACCTCAACTCCCCCTGTTGAAGAGCTCTCCTCGGGCTCGGGGGCACCCAGCGTAGAAGACCTTGATACTACCCCTACTCCTTCTGAGATCGAACAAGATTCCTACCATCAAAGGGTTCCTCGGAAGGATCCATAGTCCGGTGACCTTGGCTCGTCGGCTCTGGATATGAATCGTCCTTCCAAAATAACTGAAGACGACCTTGCCCTTCTTCGACAGCGATATAATATTCTGATAGATATCGCCCTTGAAGTTCCCCACCCGATGGATCGCGCTAGCCAACCTGACGAGGGCTCGGTGGCACTTCTTCCCGCCTTTTTCGAGTGTGGGCTGCGGCTGCCGGTTCAACCCTGATTTGCTTGGATGCTGGCCGAGATGGAGATTGCTCCTTGTCAGTTGAGTCTAAATAGTTGGAGGATTTTGGCCGGGTTGTATGTAGCTTGGCATCGGGCAGGACTCGGCGAGCCTTCTCTCGAATAGGTGAAGAGGTTATACCGGTTGAAGGCCAATCCTAGGTCGTACCACAGATGGTATTACCTTTCAGCTTATGAAAGCTCGTCAAATGTTGTCAAAAAACTCCCTGACTCCAATAAGAATTTTAAAGACTTCTGGTTCTGGGCCACTGGGGATTGGGGACGGTCCCTAAGGTCGGATGAAGGGGAGTTCTTGGTACCGGATATCTTTAGGGCGGGAGGTTAGGAGATCAACTTTTAGCTTTCCTTAGTTTTTTTTTTGTTTGGGCTCTTACCCCTTCTTTTCTGTTCCTCCTAGCCTGTTGGAGGGATGCTCCCAAGGTTTCCCATCGGGTCCGACAACGGGTAGTCTGGGCTCGTCGGTATGCTGCCCACTGGAGGGAGCTGGTTAATGATGCGGCCTTTGTTGAGTCGGGCCTTACGCGGACTGTCCCTTCGGAGGTCGCGGGTCGGATAGGTAGATGTTTGCTGACTGTTTAGTTTGACTTTGTTGTTTGTTTATCATGTTTGAAGTTTTTTGCTGTATGCTCGGGTCCTGATTTCCTTCTCCTCCCTTTTTTGTAGGCATGTCAAAGAGACCGGAGTTTCTTGAGAAGTTGGCTGGTACTATGAAGAAGGCCGGTCATGCTGAAACTGGAACTTCCCGGGCACAGCCTGAACCTGCTGAGGCTGAGAGGGCGTCTCAAGGGAAAGTTCAGCCGGCTGCTCGGGGTCTATCTTCTCCTGGTGTGCAGTCATCGGGGTCTGCTCATCTCGTCAGTCCGTTGAAGCCTTTTAGGAAAATGAGGCGTCAATTTGGGGCCGAGGAGGCTGAGTTGGAGGGGGAGGAGCCAGTGCAGGGTAAGAAGAAAGATGCCCGTCGAGGGAAAAAATCTTTTGAGGGCTTCTCTAAGACGCGGAAAGGTTCCGTGATCCTCGGGGTGGATGATTTGGGAGAAGGCATCCGGGAGGCTACTTCCCATCTAGTGCCGGCTTTTAATGAACTGGCCGAGGTGATTCCCCCGGGGGAGGTTTCGAGATATGAGGATATCTCTCCCGAAGTCGTGGTGACCGAGATGAGTTCTCAAATGGCAAAGGTATTTTTTACTCCTCCTCTTTCTGATTTTGGTTCTCGGTCTTCTTTATCTTATATCTTGATTCCTTTTTTTTTGTCTTTGTGCATGCTACTTACCTTATGGCCAAGAATAAGGACCTCATTCTGAGTCTATTGTCCGAGGGTGGTCAGGCCTAGAGACTTCAGAATCGCCTTACAGAAGTGGAGGCTAAACTGGCCGATCGGGAGGAGGTGATAAAGAACCTCGAAGCGACTGCAATTGAGAACTTCAAAACAAACAAGGCTCTCAAGGCTGCTGCTGCGTTGGAGCAGAAACTTGCTGATACTGCAAGGGAGGATTTGCAAGTCGCCCAATCTGAGATCGGTATTTTGAAAGGGAAGGTGTCAAGTGTTGAAAACAAACTGAAGGTCAACGATGAACAAATGGCACGGGCTCGGGATGATCTTGGGAGGAAAGAGGCTGAGCTTGAGGAGAGAGAGGTCGAGCTTGAGACCGAGAAGGAGGCCATCCGCCTTGAGGGGGTTGGTGATTGTGCTGATCTGATACCGATGGTGCTGCCAAGTCTGAACATGGACCATATTTATGCGGCCATCAGTTTTTATAAGGGCGATATTTCCGAGGAGGAGTTCCGGAAGTGGCTCCCTCCCCCTACCGAGGAGGTGATGGATCCCGACCCGATTTCGGTCGCTCCGGCTTCCGGGGCTTCCCAAGAAGGACGGCCTGATGTTCCTGCCCTCGGCGAGGACTGCCCTGAGATCCCTCCTCCCATCCTTAAAGCAGAGGTCTCCCATGCTGCCGAGGTTGAAGCTGCAGTTCCTCCTCCCGAGGTCGAGCCGATCCTCCTACCGTCTGAGCCGGTTGAGGAAGAAATTCCTGCCCCTGTGCGGGCTGAATGAGAAAGGGTAACTCGACCGGGGCCCTGTGTACACTTTAACTTTTTGTAATAACATTACAAGTTGTATTTTGACATACACACACATATATATATATATATATATATATATATATATATATATATATATATATATATATATATATATATATGTATATTTCTTATCTCTTTCTCTTTTTTTCTTTATGCTTCCTGTTTGTCCGAATACTCTGAGACCTTTCGGGGGTCAACATGAGCCGGAGGGGTATATCCTCACCCCGAGCTGAGTGAGACACTTAGCTCTGGGGGAATGTTATCTCCCCAGTCTAAAAGAAGACTGACTCGGTGAGACGTAACCCGACCCCGAGCCGAGTGAAAGACTTGGGCTCTGGGGGGATGTTACCTCCCCAATCCAAATAGGATGGCTCGGTGGGACGTAACCCGACCCCGAGCTGAGTGAAAAGACTTCGGCTTTGGGGGAATGTTACCTCCCCAATCCAAAGGAGCGGACTCGGTGGGACGTAACCCGACCCCGAGCTGAATAACCATGTGGCCTCGGCGGAACGAAATCCAGCCCCGAGCTGACTAACGAGTGGCCTCGGCGCAACGTAATCCAGCCCCGAGCCGATTAACAAGTGGCTTCGGCGGAACGTAATCCAGCCCCGAGCCAATTCACAAGTGGCATCGGCGGAACGTAATCCAGCCCCGAGCCGATTAACAAGTGGCCTCGGTGGAACGTAATCCAGCCCCGAGCCGATTAACAAGTGGCTTCGGCGGAACGTAATCCAGCCCCGAGCTGATTAACAAGTGGCCTCGATGGAACGTAATCCAGCCCCGAGCCATGCGGGTGTGGCCTCGGTGGAACGTAATCCAGCCCCGAGCCGACTAACAAGTGGCCTCGGCGGAACGTAATCCAGCCCCGAGCCGACTAACCCCTGTGACTTATTCAGAAGGGAAGTGAATCAACCTTTGAAGCCCTACCGAATCTGGCATGGGCGTCCCTCTGCCAGACCGGCGAAAAACAAAAAACAAGATTCTGGAAAATAAAATCAAAAGGCGGGGGTGACTTATTACTTATCCCAAAACAAAAACGTTTTTTGCAAGCAAAAATAACAACTTGGATGCCTCAAAACAGCGTCCTGCCCGAGGTCTCCAAAACACAATTCTGAATCTTTCAATTCAGTGTCCCGGCGAACCAGGATTCGGATCAGAAGAGCGTTTGAATGGTAAGGGCACATCCTCTACACGTCGGTTCATTGGGGAGCTTGTGTATTGTATGAAGGCTCCTCCTTACCACGCTGGAGCAGACACACACCATAGGGGCGCAACGCATCCCCGTGCTGTGTCTCTCGCGGATCCGGATGATCAATGGATCAAAGAGTGTCCAGACTACTAAGGGTATATTCCTCCTTAGTTCCGGCATCACTGGAGCTAGCAATCGTCACGGGGGTGTCATCATCCCCCGTGCTATGCTTTCCCACGGATCCATTACATCGGGTAAGTGAGGATCAAAAGAGTGTTTCGACACATTAAGGGCATGTTCCTCCTTATGTTCGGTAACACTGGAGCAAGCAATCGTCACGGGGGTATCATCCCTCCCCGTGCTATGCTTCTCACGGATCCTATGCATCGAGTATGTCTTTGAATTATGAGGACCCCGAGCTAAAGAGACATTCGGTTCTGGGGGAATGTCCCATCCCCAGACCAATGAGCATGACTCGGTGGGACGTAACCCGACCCCGAGCTGAAAGAGGTACTTGGCTCTGGGGGAATGTCCCGTCCCCAGACCAATGAGCATGACTCGGTGGGACGTAACCCGACCCCGAGCCGAATAACTGAATGGCCTCGGCGGAACAAAGTCCAGCCCCGAGCTGATCGGGTCTTAGTGCTTGGTCGTTTCTTTTTGTATTAGGCGTTAAGTTTGTCCCCGGTTTTTTGAGTAAGTCTTTCTATTTATGTTTTAAGAAAGTGGACGAGAACCTTTTTGAAAAGAGAAAGTTTTTATTCATGTTTTGGGGACAAACTGCCCTTTTTTCAGTTGATTTGACGGCCACGTGCTCTTTGTCTGGTCGTCATAACTTCGTGGTCAATGTATTTGTTCAGATATCCGTTTCGTGCTAGGTCTTCCATCTGCTCTCGCAGATCTTTACATTCATCTGTTGCATGTCCTCTGGAGTTGTGGTGTACGCAATAAGCCTTTTGGTTCCTCTTGTCCGGGGGAAACCTTCGTTGGTCGGGTTCTACTAAGAGGCCTTTCCCCTGGATCTCCATGACAATTTGTCCGAGTGGTTTCTTTAGGGGAATGTATGCATCTTCCCCGACCACATGGTTTACTTGGGTCGGTGCCCTTCTCTCTTGGTTGTCTCGGTGCAGTGGTTTGAACTCCTTGTGCTTCGGGGGTGGTCTTCTGGATTCTCTTTCTATACGGCGGGGGGCGCCCTCCCTTGTGGTTCTTTCTCTGATGGTGTTCCCTTTTCGGGATACTTTCTCATCGTTCTCTAATAAAACGAATTTTCGGGCCACCTCCAGGGCGGTGGCGTAGTCCGGGGTGTCCTGTATCCTTAGGTGGGTCCATAGCCTCCCGACTTTCAAGGCTCCTTTCAAGCTTTCCAGGGCCTCGGGGTATTCGTACCCTCCAACTTCGAGTACCATATTGTGGTATCTTTCAATAAATATTTTCAATGGTTCATCGTCTCCTTGTTTCATAAGCCTTAGTTCTCCAATTGTCTTTCTGGGGACACAAGCCTCCTTGAAGTGTCGTATGAATGACTTTCTGAGTTGTGCGAAGCTGCTGATGCTTCTTGGGGCTAGGCTTCTATACCATAGAATGGCCGGTCCGGCTAGAGTTAAGGGAAACACTTTGCAAATGGCGTCCCCTGTTACCCATTGTACCTCCATTAGTAGGACGAAACCTTCAATGTGGGTTTTGAGATCGGTATGGCCCTTGTATGGTGTCATGGTCGGCATGCTGAATCTTTTTGGGAATTTCTCTGACTTTATTTCTTCTGTGAGAGGGGACTCATCTTTGCCGTCCTGGGCATCCCATCTGTCTGTATTGGGGCATACTCCCCATTTGGCTAGCTCCTCCCGTAACCAAGATTTCATGCTGCTGTCTTTGGTTCCATGCCGCCTCATGCGCTTTTCTTTCTTTCTGTTATCTTGGGAGTGGTGCTTCTCAGGCTCGGTATCTTCTCGTACTTTTTCGTCATATTCTTTCCCTCTTCTCCGGGTATTGTGAGGGCCATCATAGGAGGAGTCTGGTGACGATTTGTCATCCTCTTCCTCCCACATGTCCTCAGTCTGGGAATCTTTCTGCACCACCACAGATCTTACCCTGTAGGGGCCCCTCCTCTGGGGTCTGTCGTCCTCACTTGTATCAACAATTCTTTTTCCTTCTGCTATTTCGTTCCTTCGTCGGCTAGTCCCGGTCTCGAATTTTCCGTTGTGCGCTCCTTCTATCTTTTCTAACCGGTCTACTATGGTCTTTAGCAGAGTTTGGTTTTCCTCTCTTTCTTTCCTTAGGTTCTCCTCGATCTTCTCCATCCAATCTATAGCCGAGCTCCCTGATGATTGGTGGTTTCCGCCTTCCGCCATTGTCTTAGTACGCTAGTTGCTTTTTGTTGATTCCCCACAGACGGCGCCAACAGTTGACGGTGGATTTTGGTCTCAGGGTAATACGGGAATATCACCTCCGAGGGAATCCTCCTTCAACAGTGAATTTGTTTGGTTATGGGGGACCAAAGGCAAACTTAGCAAAAGACGGATGAATGCACCAATCAACAAGAAGATTTAACGTGGTTCGGCGGATCTTGATCCGACCTACGTCCACGGGCACAAACAATATAATACTTTTTATTACTCAAATATTCTTCTCGGCTCTTTCTTGTGTTTACAAGTCAGAGCTTGATGATTCTGATCACTGTTTTTTTTTATGATGCCCTTTACACATACTCTGCCCTCCTATTTATAATAATACAGAAATCAGACTCCTATTTGCATAAGATATCCTAGTTGAACTCAGTCTTCTCCTCTTGCAAGGATTCCTAGTCTAATACTGCCTTCTCTTTTTTTATTCCTTCTTGGATTCTGACTTCATCTCCTTGTGAGAGTAGGATAATTTGTTTATCTTATCCGCAAGAATAGGGTGTCGTCATCTTGAGCATATCTCGCATGTCTGGTCGGTATTCATGAGGTCGGTCACAATAGTCTTTTATGCTGGGAGTGTTTTTGCCGACTTTATAGTGCTCGGTCATCCGAACCAAAGTGGTCGGTCTTCATCTGTTGTGGTCGGGTCGGAGGAACGTAATTCGACCGAGGAGAGAATTACCCATTTTACCCATGTCATACTCTGTAAATAACATAGGTCCTGAAAACACCATCAACAATATTTTTAAACAATGACGTGCACAAGAGCTTATTAAAGCTCAAATCATTTAAAATAGATAAAATAATATTTTTCGCACATATTAATAAAATAAATATAAACCCGATCAATTAGTATCTTTATTCTTGCCTACAATGAGTATGGAGCCCCACGTGATGGGCCAACGTGGACCCTTTACGCGTTTCCTTTCAGCCGAGTAAAAAGGTATATCCAAATATTTGAGTGGTAAATAACCGCCACACATTAAGTGTGGGTCCCGCTATTACGTCAGCAGCTTATCCTTCCTTCCTATAAATATTCCACAAAATTACTTCCCAAGGTTTCAAGCCTCAACGAAACAACTCTCCCTTTCAAATCGAATCGCAGCCAAAAATCCGGGAGTCGAAGAAACTATGATGAGAGATACTGAATCCACTAAAAAGTCAGAATCTTTGAAGTTCCTGTGTAGCTACGGCGGCAAGATTCTTCCTCGTTCATCGGACGGCAAGCTTCGGTACGTCGGCGGTCTCACCAGAGTCCTCTCCGCTGATCGTTCTATATCCTTTGCAGGTTAGTTGAGTTTATTCCTATTTTATTCTTTATCACCATTATTTAATTATTTTTATTTTTTAAAAATCTAAATCTAAATCTTTGTTTTTACAGAGCTAATGGTGAAACTAGGAGAATTCTGTGGATATTCCGTGACGTTGAGGTGTCAGTTACCAAACGGAGATTTTGAAACCCTAATCTCGATCAAGTCCGACGGCGATTTGGCTAATCTCATTGAAGAATACGATCGTTCGGCGGCGTCCGCTTCGAAAATCAGATCAATTTTATCGCCTCTAGCATCACTCAAGAAAGTATCGCCTCCGACGAGTGTGGATCTTCCTGCAACCAAACTGCCGGTATCTGCCGTTGATTATCGCTCCGGTTCTCGGACTTGTTCTCCACCGTCGATTGGATACCCTGTCTACGCAGCCAAACCGTCGTTTAGAGGCGCCGTTGATCGTCTCTCCGGTTATCGGCCTTCTTCGCCGCCGTACGGGTATCCGGTCTCCGGCAAAGTCTACTACTATCCCTGCCACGTTAAAGGAAACCCTAGGTCCTCTTATTGTGGTTAGGAATCCCTCGATTTTCCAGTAGCAGTGATGAACAAAACAATATATTAGAAAAAATTAAAAATTATTAAATATAAAAACACAAGAAATTAATGAAAATGCAAACAGTTTGGATTCTGTTTTGTAATCGGAATGTTAGGATTGTAAATTTCAGAAGAAATTTTCGGCCCGATACGTCTGTAATTGTCGACGTTAGGGTTCCGTTAACCTCCTAATAAGGACAAAAGTCTGTTTCCGTGTTTTCCTATTCTTGTGCCACGTCGCCGTTGGTTAATAACGCCGTTACAGAGGATAAAAAGAATTACTGGTCTTGCTGCGTCAGCCGAAAAATCTGGATTATTTGACACGTAATGGCTTCAGTTGATTAAGTCTTTCATTGCTGGGCAAAAGTCTTTGGTTAATTTTTGTTTTATTTATTTATTGATTGATTTTATTTGTTTTCTTTTCTTATTTGCAGAACCGTTAATGCTGGCTGGTGAGTATTTGGTGGGACGGACACGTTAAGGGGGCTGAAAAAGACGGCTAACAAGTAAGAATACTTCAAGAATAAAAAAATAGAAAGTTAAAATAAAATCATTTAATTCTGTAATCTACGGTACGGGTAAATACTGTAACACCGTGCCGTAGGCACGAACAAAAACTAGTATATATATATATATAACAAAGGAAAATATATATGTTGAAAATCCCGTCATTAAATTATTATTTTTGAGTTTAAAGAAAATATGTAAAATTTTTGATAGTCCCTTATTTTTATGAGAAACGTATTCCTGAATTATAACTTAAAATCTCAATATGAGAACACGATTATACAAGACTCAATACTAATACTTATTACACAACTCCAATTATAAATGAGGTTTACATAGATGCTATTTTCAGAGAATTCATAACCAAGTGAATAATAAATTGATACTTAAGTGCTAGACATGATCTTCATTCTACCCCAAAATAAAAGTCTACCTTAACAAATTTAAATTTTCCCCAATAATTTTATTAATGTATTAATTTATATTTTATATTTTTAATTTTACACAGTTTCAATTGGCGTATAAATTTATACTTAAAAAATTTCAATCAATATATAAATTTATATTTAAAAGTATAAATTAATAAGGTGATTAAAACTTTGGGGGTAAAATTAAAATTCTTTAAATTTTTTCATTTTTGGGTGTAAAAATGAGAATTTCATTAAAAAATAATAAAAAAATTGATTGATACCAGCTCACAGTGAATGGCAACATTGTGGTGCCCTTTGGCAACCTTGAAAGTTTTAACTTACTATTTAATCAAGGATTCTAAAATGAACACCGAAACAAAAGAATCAGAAAGGATCATGATCTTCCAGCAGTTTCTTGTTCAAACTCTTCATCCTCGGATTCATCTCCATGGTCAGCATCATCGTCGTCTGCATATCATCATCGAAGTTGTGGTTTTCCCAATCACAATGAGGTTGCTATTGGTTTTTCTGATTTCGTTACAGTGCAAAATTGATCGTAACTACGGTCTACGGCCAACCAATAATACTATAATATATTGGAGTTATAATAAAAAAAAATTACCAATTTTTTTAGTTTTTTTTTTTAGTTTTTTTTTTAATTATTATTTAGCAAGTGTAGTAAAATATGATTGAATTGTTATACGTGATATCATTGTTATATGATATAATTTTTCCTTTGATATTTATTTGCTGCTTAAAAAAAAAAAATCCAACAAAACTCAGTACACTTGAGGACTTGGATTTGAAGAAATCTCCCAAGGAGATGAAAATCATGATGTCACACAGATTTATCTCGACATTCAAACTACAGCATTTAACTCTCCGATAAGTTTTTCCTGAGCTCCAACAATTCTTAAAAGAGATTTTCCGGTTTAAAATGTAAGGTACTGTTCGCACGATTTTTCATTAGTGCGAGTGTAATGTTCAAACCTCCTGAGACAAAGTCCCAGAAATGGATGATTGATTCCAAGAAAATGGCTGCAAGAGGGACAAATACATAGATTACAACCTTAAAGATTACAGAGCTAATTTTTTTTTTTATGTTTTTGTGTTGTTTTTAATTTGATTAGTCGGGTGAAATTGGTAAGAGATAGCTGTGTAAGGAGTTTATACTCTTGAGACGTATCTTAAGCCTATTTCGGAACAAGTTAATTTTGTTTATTTCCTTTAGAATTATTTAATTTGTAAATTCTCCATAAAACTGACTAAAATGAATCTTCATATGTTCAATTGGCAGGTATTATCAACATGCATAGTAACATACGGATATGAGTTGTATTTGAAAAGTTTGTAATATTCAGTGCTCTAGTTTAATTGGAGGAAGCATCTCAAAAAGCGATGGGATAAAAAAAAATATATATATATATGAGATCCTAGTTATTAAGTCTGTACGGGTGTTTTAACACTTAGTGCCCTAAAACCAACTGGTTTGTGAGTAACTAGCCCAACGCTCGCTACATGGATCGAAGATGCTGCATATATATATATATATATATATATATATATATATATATATATATATATATATATATATATATCTGAAGTCTGAGTAATTAAGTCTGTAGGGTGTCTTAACACCTAGTGCCCTAAAGCCAACTGGTTTAGGAGCCACTGGCCCAAAGCTCGCTATATAGACGGAAGATATTGTATATAAATAAAAAAAAAATCAAAAATCAAAGAAAAAAATCAGAAAAATCATTCCATTGCCGCAAAAAGGTGTGAATTCTGATAAAATTTTAGGACAAAAATATCACCTTCTTCTCAACTGCACTTGTGACTGTTGTGGGCAAAAATGAGTTGTTAATATTTTGTTGGCTGTGTATATGGAGAATGGTAAAAATAATCGGAGAATTTACTTATTCCGTAATTTAAAAAGAAACAAAACAACTAGTAACTTGGAGTAGAAGTTTCATCTGATTAGTCACTAACTTCTTTATTCTCTTTTCTCTTGTCTTTTTGCTTTTGTGTGCATTACTTTTACTATCTTTTTACTTTTGTAAAATGTTTGTGGGTATCATTGCTGTAAACTCTCACGATACTACAACTCGTCCATTAGGGACACCTAGGGTTTAAAGGCTTGTTGCATACGCTAAATGTAACCGTGATCCCTACAAAAGTGGCTTAGTTAAATTTTAAAGTTGTTTATATTATTTTATTTTATGTTTTGCTCGAGGACTGACAAAATGTTAGGTTTGGGGGTGTGATGAGTGGTAATTATATCACTATTTCCCACTCATTTAACTTAATATTTTGTATAGTTTCTTGAGTTTTGTGAATATTTTGATGTGTTTTGTGTTATTTTGTAGATAAATAAAGTTTCAGGATATTCTGGAGGTGATTTTGGGCCAAAACAAGGAAAAACAGACAAAAATGATATTTTGGTATTTTTACGCGTCGCGATGCACACAACTTTGGCGTCGCGGCACCTAACGTGTGCCGATCTATGCTAACGTGCGTTGGGTCCACGAGTTAGAATCTGAGAAGTTTGATTTTGCTAACGTGTGTCGTGCCACGTGTCACAATCACAACCAATTTGTTAACTTGCGTCGTGCCACGTGTAATCATCATATGGTGCCGAAAATCACCTTCGCCACATGTCGCCACGTGTCACTACATGTCACTGCCATGTCATCGTCCACACCGCCATGTCATCATCAGCCAATCACGAAGTGCAACGTGTCACAATCATACGGTGCAGACAATCCCTTTCGCCACGTGTTGCCACGTCAGCGCCACGTCATCGCCATGTCAGTATAATCATTGAGTTGCCAGCCGTCGTGCCACGTGTCACTTTATCACCTTATCCAGAATCGCCACGTGTCGAGCTCTCCGCATGCCACGCCGTAAATCACGGGCGTCACGACGCCAAAGTCTTTAGCGTCGCGACGTCGGAAGCAAGATATTCTTACTAACTCACTAGCAGAAGTAGAGACTCTACAGTAGACATATTTAAGATTGATTGACTCTCAAAGTGTTTAGACAGTATATGTTGAGACGGTTCCCTCCTACTCACACAGAGAAGAGAACTCCACCACAACTACTATTACAAATCCACTATTTTACCACCTCCGTGAACAGTAAATGCTCTGGCGCTGATACCAAAACCTCGGGTTGCTCTCTGCTACGTCCCTACCACCACACTAAGGGCTAAACGGCACTCCTGGCCTCGGCGCCCACACTTCGGGTGAACATGACTCACAGAGGAGACCGCCTAAAGCAAGGATCGAGGGTGTTGTTTCCAACTATTTTCTGATTCACAAGATCCACAAAGTGGCAAGTGAAGAGCATACTCATAGAGATAGATAGAGGTGAACTGCAAACTCATGGATAAATAATAATAGCTGAGGGAGGAAGACTCCCTCGTGCTTTGAGAGAGAACCTAATAGTTATTTAGCTGAACATGAGAGAGTAAGCAAACTTATTTTATTGTAAGGTTTATTCAAAAACCCAACTTGATTCGAAAACCAAAACTTGATTACAAAATGAAAACCTCACTCCTTATATAGATGGAGGAGAGGAAACACAAAGCATCTTTGGTGGGACAGGACCCCGCACCAAAGGGATAAGATCAAACAAAGATCACTCCTTTAACTAAAGCAAAAGCTAAAGCAAAGGAATCTACTTTTACAAAAGCAAAAGCAAAAGAAAAGATGCTAAAGCAAAGATGCTAAAGCATGATAATGACTAAAAGCAAAAGCACACCCATCATGCTGTCTAAAGCATGAATTATTAAAACAAACGACAAAACATGATCACATCGAGTTTTGTGATGGTGAGAGATTGAAATTGTCATAGTCTGAATCATCTGAATTAATCTCTCCATAGACATTGTACCACCATGGATCACTGATTGGGTACATATCTTTAGTGTGGCTTGGCCCTGGTTCTTCAGGCCTTGTTGGCTCTATCTTCATTGGTTCAAAATCTTCATAAGGATCTTGTGAATCCTGGAAGAGGATATCTGTTGAAGACGGAGTTTCCTGTTTGATAATTACGCCACTGAATTCTTTCGGATCTGGATTCTTAGGACAGATGATGAGTTCATGCCTTGGTCCTAAGGATGTGTGAGAGGGATCAAGGTTCTTTGGCTGAAAATGATTTATTTCTAAAAGAAAGTCTTTTAGATTTCTTAATAAGCCAAGATCATGCAGGAGGGCAGAAGTATCTGGAATGACTTTCCATTCAAAAGCTTGTTCTTGAGCCCAAAATAGCTTTGTACTAGGATGTTGGAAATAAGGCCTATGGACAATAAAGATAATCCCAAACTTGTCCATTTCTTCTTTAGGTTTACACCAAAGGTTAAGCTTTCTGCATATTGTAGTAAGTTGATCTCTCCACCATGGAAGTGGACTGTACCATTCCATAAGAGTCCAAACCAAAGACTGGTGCATACGATTATCACAAAGATGAGATCTCATTGCTTCAAGAGGAAAAGCAAGAGATGATGAATATAGGACTGTGATACACCAGGAATACCAAAGTTCTTCATCAAGAAGGCTCATGTTAGGATTAACAAAGAGACCATTGACAAAAGGATAGTTTGGGAAGAACTTGGTCTGACTGTGAAAATCTTCTCTGCGCCTCTGGAGCTGTGACAGATAATGAAACATATGATTTTTTGCATATGTCTGAATATCCTGAGGACTGAGGAAGATAACCCCTGAAGGAAAATATCTCTTGACTCCTGCTGATGGATAAAGGAAATCCTTCGGGGTTGTTGATGCCATAAAAATCAAAGGTATTGCTGTCAAGGAAGAAATGAGTTTAACTTGTTGTGGTCTGGATAACATATCAGGAATCACATTATGATCTCCTTTTATATGCTTCACAGAAAACTCATACTTAGAAAACCATTCCTTGAGACGAAGTAATTGCTTAGCTGGCAACACCTTGTTTTTGAAATCGAGAATCTTGGGGAAAGAGGAGTTGTCCAATCTCACGAGGAAATGATGGCCTATGAGATGGAATTCAAAACGCTTTATCCCGTATTTCACGGCTAAAGCTTCTTTATAAACTGTGTGGTAATGCTTTTCAGTTTCTTTGAATTGTCCGCTAGCATGTCCACAGTAGAACTCCTTATCATCAATCTTTTCAATAAGCATTGCTCCCCAATATTCATCACTTGCATCTGTCTGCAAGATACGTTGTCCAGTTGTGGGAATCTTTAAAGCAGGAGGATCTTGACAGATCTGCTTTAGCTGGCGAACAGCTTCAGTTTGTGAGGGTCCCCACTCAGGTGCACTTTTTCTGATCATTTTGGACAACTGGCTGGTATGAATGGTGACATGCGGCAAGAACTCTTTAAGATAGTTCACAATCCCAAGAAACTGCTGAAGTTGTTTCCGTGAGAGATTGTCATCTGGAAAGTGTAGAAGTTCCTGTGCAATATGTTTTCCTGGACAGTAGTGACCATCCCTGAATACCATTCCCAAAAAGTCAATGGAATCTTTTCCCATGTGGCTTTTCCTTTCCGAAAGCATGATTCCATATCTTTGGACAAGATCTCTAAATTGACATAACAGCTGGTGGTGTGACTCAGCATCTTTTGAGAAAAGAAGCAAGTCGTCAATGTAGACCAACGTGTGATGCATTATTGGCTGGAAGATCTTTGTCATTGCCTTCTGAAATAGTGATGGCGCTACCTTGAGGCCAAAAGGCATAACTTTCCACTGGTAATGGGCATTAGGTATGCAAAAGGCTGTCTTGGGCCTTTCATCTGGGCTTATACCCAATTGCCAAAAACCTGCCTTGAGATCAAACTTTGAGAAGATGTGGGCTTCTCGGATATGAACAAATAGTGAGTTGATCTTGGGCAATGGGAACTTGTCATCTTTCAAGAAAGCGTTGAGAGGCTTGTAGTCTATCACCAGACGTTTCTTTCCACGTGCCTTCTCTGACCGCTTCTCCACATAAAAGGCTTGGCAAGCCCAATCAGAAGTTGTGGGCTCAATTAATCCTTGCTGTAGCAACTGGTTGCATTCATTCTGGGCCAAAGCAAGGTCCGAAGGAGTCATCCCCGGATGGGTAGCCTTTGTAGGATTGATATCCTCATTAAGCTTGAAAGGAAGCTTAATAAAGAACTCTTCATTTCTCCATAATGGATTTGGATGATTAAAGTCGCTGTGAGACTCTGACCAAAACGGAGAGAACTGTTGTTTCAATTCTTCAAAATCCACCATATTCACCCCCACTCTAGAGGATTGGAACAACTTTGGAACAGTAGTATAAGGCTTAATGAATCTTTTAAACCGTATACCATCTGGTTGGATCTGAATTCTCTGATGTAAATATAGAGTTTTCTACCTAGTTTCTTTTAAATTATAGTTTTGTAAAAGTAATTTTAATTACATTCTGTAATAGTAAAAATAATTTACCTTTGTAATATTTATAGTAATTTACTTTTGTTTACTGTTACAGTTTTTTACTATTCAACTATTAGGAGGTAACATCGCCCTGCTAGGGTGAAAGGTAATTCTTTTACTATTGCTATTTAGATTAATCTCACTTAAATATAATATATTCACTATTAAAATTTGACTTAATAAGGATACCGCTATATTGGTCGGTTGGTAATTCATTTTAATCTGGTTAAACCTGACTAAGCAAGGATACCGCCAGATTGGTCGATTGGTAATTAAATTTTTTTACCGCCTATATGGCAGGTTTATTTTGGTTCCGCCTTTATGACTGGTTGGACTTAATATTGAATTAATCCGGTTACAGCCTATATGACTGGTTGATATTATTATCACAAGTTAATATATTATATTAAGGGACATATCTAAATAGTAAATAGTAGAAGTTGATCATTTTACCCTAGCATTTTAATTTTATTGTACTTTTATTTTACTGCATTTACTTTTCAACACTTTTATTTTATGTCTTTTACTTTTAAGTTTTTACCAGCCCTAGCTATGTGTCGTAACTAAGTTAGTTATCTAGGGTTGTGATGAATTTCAATATCACGGGTTTATAAGGGGTTAGATTATAGTTTAGGTAATATAAAAATTTATTTATTGAGTCTTAATCTTAATGCTTTTTATTAACTGACATTTAATAAAATTGATTAGGTAAACTTAAAATGAACTTGGAAAAGAGATTTTAGGTTTAAGACCCTAGACACAATAGGCTACGATCTTCCTTGAGGATAGATAGCCCTTTAATAGATTTCCTTACAGAATAGGAATATACCTGTCGGGCGGGGGTAGCCATAATTGGAACTTAATCTTAATGAATTCAGGTAATTTGGTTAACATAGACATATGGTTCAATTGAGTTATAATGGGTATTTATAATTGACCAGCATAAGAGGCTTTTACATAATTTAGTGTTCCAGGTTAGTAAATCAATATATCACCCCAACTATAAAATAACCACTTCATCTTTAAATAATATTGAAAGGATTCACAACTCTAGATAGTTTTATAAATTTGGAATTTCTTAAATTTACTTTCGCGCAATTTTATTTACTTGTTTTAAATTTAATTTTTAAAGTCATAATTCCAATAAAAAACAATCAATCTGTTAGATACTAGTAATCATTTGGCCTCATAAAATTAATAGCTTAGGTATTAAGTCCTCGTGGGATCGATATTTTTTATACTACTTGAACGATACGTGCGCTTGCGTTATACGCGTGTGATTACGCACCTCACTTACTCTCAACAAACAAAACATCTTTATGAATAGAAGTTAATAATACCAAACAATAATACATGTTTGGTATTATTGTTTTTAAATGATGTTTTCTAAAATTGTTTCAGTGAAAGGAAATATTACTTTTTCATGTGATGTTTTTATGATTAAAAATTATTACGTAGGCTGTTTTTAAACTATTACATGTTTGTTAGTTTGTGGAAAAAAATATTTTTGAAAATTATCATATTTTATTATAATGATTATCTAATTATTATTTAAAATAAACTCATTTTTAATGAAAAAAAGGTTGGAAAAATGTCTAGGATTATGTGCGAGACTGAGTTGAACGGACGAAAGTCTCCATTTGCCATGTCTTGTGCTAATTTATTGAATTCTTGAAAAATATCTTGATTACTATGTGGTCCATAGAGTGTTGAAGCAGCCTTGATATATTTTGGTTTTTTTTTTTTTAAAATAACTGCATTGCGCTATTGATGCAATAACAATGTCAGTTCAATTGACTGTAGCTCGGTCTCTCACTCTATCATAGGTCGCATCTTGCAGTTCGCCAGCCCAACCACTATCTGCAAGCGCCTCATCAAGCATCATGTGCTTGTTATTTTTCTGGACTTTTGTTTTATTTTGGTTGTTTTAATTAGAGTGGTCCAATAGGGACTTGGCCATTTACTTAGTTGTATGAAAATTGATTTAATTTAATTTTCATATAAGGTAATAAGTATTTTAAGTGATTAGTTCAAGCCTCAATGTAAAACTTGCTTGTAGTATTTTAAATATTTAATTTAAATTTCATATTTTAAGGTTTGTAGTCAATATATTGGTTGTATGGTTATTGATAAGGCAGTTTGTTAAGGAATATAGAATCAATATCCAAATAGAATTTCTAGTACCATTAGGATTCATGGTTTTGTTATATTTCCCTATTAGATAAATATTTCCTATATTCATTATTATTGTTCATAGCTATATGATTCCTTTTCTTTTTGGTTTTCTATGTAGCCTATATAAAGGCCCCTACCATTGTAAATTCATACAGAGTGAATTCAAGACTTTCTTTCATTATCTAACATGGTATCAGAGCTCAGGTTCTGACATTTCTAGTTTCACTTTCTTTGATTCTCATCGGCGCGTGGGGGATCATGGCTACCATAATTACGTGACCCTCACGTGCCCCCCTTTGCCAACCACCACATTGTTTTTTCCATGCGCCACCCCTTCACAAGTGTGCTCTAGGCCGGCTCCTTTCGAGTTTCAACTCTCTTTCAGATTTACTTCTGCTCTCTTTCGGGATTTCGCTCCCTCGTGTTGTAGTTGATGTTGAGGCATATCATCATCACCTTCTTCTTCTTTTTCTTCAGTAGCCTTTGTTGGGATCTTTATCTTCAAAGCTAAAGACCTTTTTTTGTTTAGTAGCCTTTGTTGGGATCTTTAGCTTCAAAGCTAAAGACTTTTTGTTCAGTAGCCTTTGTTGGGATCTTTAGCTTCAAAGCTAAAGACCTTTTTGTTATCTCTTGTTTTTGATTTTTCTTTAGCAGCAGCTTCATTTGCTACAACAAGTGCTTTTGATGGTGACAATGATTGATAACTGACGTTAATAATAAAAAAGTTTCAGGCCTCTAAGTTTCAAGATTTTCAGTTTCATGACTCCGCTCTCCGATTTCAAGATCCAACCTCAAGCTCGTTCCTTCGTCACCAGCTTGAGTTTGAGGGGGGTGTTAAGGAGTGTTAAGGAATATGGAATCAATATCCAAAATAGAATTCCTAGTACCATTAGGATTCATGGTTTTATTATATTTCCCTATTAGATAAATATTTCCTATATTCATTATTATTGTTCATAGCTATATGATTCTTTTTCTATTTTGGTTTTCTATGTAGCCTATATAAAGACCCATACCATTGTAAATTCATACAGAGTAAATTCAAGACTTTCTTTCATTATCTAACACAGATGAATAGGAAGTAGAACAATACACTCCTCATTTATGTTGAATAAACAATAGAATAAACTCAGAAATGATTAAAAGTTATTTTCGAATTATGTCTTTCTATTCTGTCTATTCTATGTATATCAAGAGTTGAGTTTAATGAATTATGTCATAATTTTACCAATAAAGTCACAATTTTATATTTTCATCAGTTATCACCAGAACATTTAGCGTAGGGAAAGATAAAATGATATCAGATCGGCAGTGGATCAATACTAGGTAAAAGATGGGTATCAGACGATGAGTTTATTGCGGGTATTGAAGAGTTTATGCAGCTAGCATAAAGTCATCCTACATTAATATATGTAATGAAAATTAAATGTCCATGTAACCAACATAGATGTAAAAATATGAGTTCTTATGACCTAAATACTGTAAGACTCCATCTTGGCAAAATATGGATTTGTACCCAACTACTATGTATGGTATAAACATGGGGAGACTGAACAACGAGATACATCAGAACATAATATTAGTGAAAGATTGTGCCAAAAGTAGAGTGTCTTTGTTATATTTTTAGATTATGGTTCTAGATATGTCTTTCTTGAGTGGATTGTCATTTGGTTATAGGCATTGAGCCTACTTTTGATACATGAAATATTTACATTTATTTATGAGTGATCACTTGAGTTTGATCATGGAGATCCTATAAACATGATGATATTATTCAGATTTGATTTTTTTTTGTATTTGGAGGATTGGTCCCTTTTACAAGGGAAATTTTATTTGTTTCATGTCTCCGTCTCACCCCTACCCTACTTAAGGGGATGGGTGTGACACCTCTTATTCTTCTTTTTTGTTGGCAACTCTCTTTCACTATCGATCTATTTCCTTCTGTGACTAGACCCCGCATAAGCTTGTTCTCCCAACCTTTTCTCCATTCTCTCAATCTTCTCCATCATCGCCTTCATATAAGGATGACAAAAAAGCCCGGGCCCGGTACGACCGACTTGGGATTTGGCATGACCCGAGATGTTTTACTCCTAGACCGGGCCCGCGAAGTAGAGTCATGGCTCGGGCTGTTGGTCTCTAAGGTCATCCCAAGATGTATTTCAAGCATGAAATAATGTGAATACGAAAATAAGAATGGCTGAATCATACTTACAAAGATCGGAAGAGAAGATGTGTGTAGAACAAAACTTTTTCTTCATTTGAAAGTCTTCAAGCTTCCTTTGAAAGGTGAATGAAGTTGATGAGCTCCAAGCTTGAGAATGATGAAATTCCAAACTCAAAAGATGGTTTCCCTATCATATAGTATGATTCTTTAAGTGCTCACTTTGGAAAATCTTGCAACAAAATTTTCCCTAAAATGCCTTGTAGAATTCGGCCAAAGAGAGAAAAGCAAGAGAGAGTTTTGTTTTTCTTGTGTTTTTGTTTCCAAAGCAAATACAACTTATGAAAAAGTCAAAACAAACTTTGGTATATCATTTTATAAAAGGCTAAGCGAAGTTGGAGGGAAAAAAGCAATTAATGCTTCCAACTACTCCCATCACCAATAGTGACTAGATGTCAATCACAAAAAGGTGACAAGACTTCCATCACTAAAGTGACTTGCGATGTGACTTGTGGGCCCCACTTTAATTCAAAATCCGAGTGTACCCGCAAACACATCCCGAGCTCGGGTTCGCTAATTCCGAATTAACGAATTTTCCTTTGCGACGTAATTAAATCAAATTAAATTAAATAATTATGCATAGTAAAATTTCTATTCACATCGCTCGCGAATTAATTCTAAATTAATTCATTCGCCCGAATTAAAATCCAATTTTAATTCTGTTGTGAAATCTAATTTCATTTAATATATCGAAATATTATTTTATCGATTAATTCTGAATTAATCGTTCTCTCTCTTCTAATAGTATTTTATCCCAGATAAAATCTCTCCGTAATTAATCCTAGATTAATTATGTTCAAATCATACTTCATCGGTGAATCTTCGGGAAGCGACCCATGAGATCCATGGACATGTTGGCAGTAAATTTGGTCGTCGGACTATCTGAACATGTGCGTAACTCGTACCACGTTCTTACCGATTTACGAGACATGGTTGGCTTCTAGCAAAGCACCATGCCAATCCAATTCTCCAGAAATATTATTTTAAGGAATAAGTAATCTTTGTCAGGCGTAGTATACATAGTATTGCGTATTACTATCCAGTATCGGATGTCACATGCAAGGCCTGGGGCTGGAATAGTATCTGCCTCGTACGAAGCATATATCGGATCACAAGCAACTAGTCTTTTAATCGGATAATCATGACCTTGTCATATTATCCCGATGGTTGCAACACATTAGATACCAGTTCTGTATCCATGCGTGATCATCATCTTCAAATGACTGAAGTGATACTTCCGTCTTGACATCATATCCAATACACTACGATTCTCAATAAACCCAGAAGAGGCGTACACAGAACCTGTTAGCCAAAACCAAAGCGTATTGATTGTCGCAAGTACTAGCGATGTAAGTCTCAGGTTAAGACCAAATACACCTACCTTGATGCAGATTCCTATAGACACATAGTCATACTGTTGGGATTTATGTCCTAGAGCTTCATGTATTGTAAATGGAATTGATTATTATAATAATAATAAATACATTATTCATTTTATCAAAGTTGTTTGATTTATATTGCATATTGTCCAGTTGTCTTGTTTACATTGATTACTCTTTTACTTTTAGACTTAGTGTATGTTTGATGCACAAGAGGATTTAAGTCTAAAATTAGTAATCTAAATAGTCCATAGAGAGCGAACAATGAGGGTACTTTGTTTGTGGTTTATCTATAGTTGCGGTCCATTCTATACTTGTATGACGATCTTGATCCAGGATCGTTCATGTAGCGACATGGGAATGGACACCTTGTATGATAAAATCATATAGGACTGGACTCGGATAAATACGAATTTCTTTTAATATCCGTTAATCGAAGAAATTTATTTTATCTAATAGATGGTCATATATGGATTCGATCTTAATCCTGAGTGTACTACGAACTCTTGCATGACATGTTATGTCCTTTGATTTACTATGGTGAGGTTGGTGTTGCATTCCCAGCCAATAACTACGTATTTTGGGGATATGATTTGGTATGTAGCTGGGAACGTTTTACATAGATATGGAATTCACTCATTCTTACGAGAAGCAGATGAATATCTCTTTTAAGAGTTGATTCGGGACTTGAACAATTTGAGCGCTCAACTTTTCTATTACGAATAGAAAATATTTTATATTCATAATTGTTATGAATTAATTGTTCATTATAGAATTAATGGTGCTTAAGAGACAAACTATTTAAAGGGGTTTTAACGGACTTATTACCCGGCTCTATTTATGATATATTCGTGAAGGGCTAATCCATATGTAATGACTATATCGATGGACACCGAAAATGTTCGATTTATTTAATCCATCTACGGTAACGGGAGTTCAACTTGGAGTTTTTAGTGAAATAACGTGGGGTTAATAATTCGTAATATTTGATTAAAGAGTTTAATTAATATTTCGGAATTATTGGAGCTCGGAACTGTAGGTCCATTTGGTCCCCGTGCTATCTCGATTAACTGTAGCAAACCTAATATAACTAGATTGTCTAATTATATGCTCACATTATATTTATTTATATATTATTAATAAGATTACTAATATTTATTGTCACAAATGAAAACTATGTTAAATTAGTTTAACTTAATGTTTTCTAGAATTCTTTGATTATGAGATAATCAAGTCTTGATTATGATATAATCAAGTAAGTAATAATTATGAGATAATTACTACAACATAATTGAAGGTAAATAAATCTTATTAATATATTGATTTTTATTTACCATTGGAGACAAAGCCATATGGCTTACCATGTCATCCAAGCAATTATGTCTATTAGGTGGCTTGGATACTCCTAATAGATTTGTCATTGGCTAATGCATTTTATGCTTTGGTATGACCTCCACATTCATGTGTTTGCCATTGAAAGAAAGCATTGAATGCTTAATGAAAAAGTCATTGTCTTTAGCTTAACATTTCTTATGCTTTGGTATGGCATTCACATTTTTGTGTTGGCCATTTCAAAGAAAGCATTAGATACTTAATGACAAGGTTAGTTGGCTTGTGTAAGAGAATATAATCTCTACCATTTCTCTCACTTCCTAAGGTTAACACTTTGCATTCATTCACAAAATTGTTGTGAGAAAAATTTGAGAGAAAAGAGAGAAGAACTTCAAACATTCACAAGTGTTGTGAGAGTGTTTGAAATTCCAAAAGGCCAAACACCATTGTGACATCCTAAATCTCTAAACAGTTTAGAGGTTTAATCTTTGTGAGTGAAGCCCACACTTTGGTTTGTTGGTTTCGAGTCATAGTTCGGAAGATCGAGTGGTTGATCTAAGTGTTGGACACTAAAGGATTGATCTTGGCTAATACAACAAAGGGAGAAGGCAAAAAAAATTTTGAAGATCCATACCGGACCCGGTGCCACCACAAGCAACTTCCGCCGCGCTAAGGAAACTTGTTTCCTACAATTGGCATCGACAGCTTAAGGTTGAAAAGTTTTCTTAACCCTTTCTCTTTTTAAGTTTAAGTTTTAATAATTTATATTAGATATAAATTATTAATATGCATGTTGTGATGAGTAGGCACAATTAGATTCATGAGATGAATGGTTTTTGAATATTCATGTGATGAATGTTTACTTTGATTCATGTGATGAATGTATTGCGTTGATCGTTAATTTTTCCGGCTCTTATTTTTAATATTGGAAATGTAAGACCATAAGGTCATATTCTTTCAAGTGTTGTAAGTTCATTTCTTTTGTAATAAGTCCATTTTGGAACTCAATTTGTAACTTGGAGGAGCCGATGCCACAAAGGACTCATTACGAACCTATTCCGCGAAGAACTCAACAACATACCATGGAGCAAGATTTGAAGACCAAGGGATGCCTTGGATTTATTGTACTAATTAGATTAGTATTTTTTTTAAAAAAAAATAAGAGCCCGGTTAACGCAATTTTTGTATGTATGTGAAACTTCATTCCGTTACGAGTCCGTAGAAAAAAACGGGGACCAAAACGGACTCCGGAAGCTCCCGAACGGAGTAAATGAAGTTTTAGTGTTTTCACACCAGACCGATTTCGTTCGAACTCCAGTCAAACGCAACTCAAACGTTTTGCTACTGCCTGGAAAACTTTCGAACGCCCAAAAAAACTACACAAACGTTTTCAGCCCAGACCTGGGCATATATATGTGTTTTAAATTGTTTATTAACATGTCATATAGCCTAGGGTGCCTACTCTTGCATTTTCACATGCCATAACATGTAGACATGCATGATATTCAAGTTATAAAATATGATTTTATGTAAATTTAAAAGTTAAATTAGAATATAAGATGCATGTAAATGAATTAATAAGATTAATTAGTTTAAAGGTTGAAAATTACGAATTCAAGTTTAAGAACAAATGGACATTATGAGTACATTATTTTCCTTGGTATATTGGATGGAAACCCGGATATAAATTCCATAGCCGCTTCCGAATGGACGGTAATTTGTTTGCACTCGGGATACAATTCCACGTACCTTTGGAGTAAATAACGTACTTTTATCTATTAAATGGTTTAATGACATATAGTCCATTAGTTGAATTCTAAAATTTTAAAACCTATAAGTGAACTAATATTTTTTAATTGTTAAATTTATTAGATCACTTAAGAAACTTGATTAAATTAGTTTAATTAAGTTAATGATTAGTAGAGACTAATAATTAGTGAATAAAATTTTAAGTGTTAAAATTGGTTAGATCACTAATAATCCACTAGTATTAATAAAGATATGTTTTAGCCGAGCATAATCTAATACATTAGAAACTAGTGAGATAGAAACCTTAAACTTCAAAATAGTGAGTGGGAGAGGGTATACCACAATATATCCCGCGATCTCCATTGTTATCCAGAAACGTGAGATTCAATAGGCGCCTCGAGACGGCTTTGCTTTCGTCCCCCTACGGATGGTGTCCTTATTGGGTCAATATCAGTTTTGGATTCCGAAAGGATAGAGGACTCTAGATGTATTTGGTGATTTGACCTACCCTACGGCGGCACTTCACTAGTTAAGTCCAAGGGTTCCAATAATGGGTCACACTCACAAAGGAATGGATTAAGTTGTTAATCAAAGCTTCCTTGATCAAAATAACGGTAGTTGATTAATATAGGAATAAGAGTTATTTCAGATATATTAATCAATTGAGAATGTCTCAATCTATCATGCGAATACTTGACCTACCCTACGGCGGCACTTATTTGTGGGATGATAGATAATCGTGGCATAGTAATTCTTTTAGGTTTCTAATTCATTATACATTGATCATGCATCATGTTTAATTTTATGCCTAAATGTTTGACAATTTTAATATGCGACGAATGAATATTGAATGTGCGTTATTATTTTTCCAGCCATGGCATCTGCAATAATCTCCATTATCAAACAACAAGAAAAATTAACCGGGGATAATTATGTTAAATGGAAAAGTGACATGAATGCTATCTTGGTCTGTGAAGACCTTAAATTTGTCCTAATGGAGGAATGTCCTCCTGAGCCAGCACCTAATGCTGGCAGAGCTGCACGTAATGCCTATAATAATTGGATTAAAGCTAATGAGAAAACCCATAGCTATTTGATAGCATCCATGTCTGAGGTTCTTGCTGCACAGCATGAGCCTATGGCGACACATCAATGATTATGCAGTCATTACAGAACATGTTTGGGCAACCTTCAGACCGGCAACAACATGAGGCAATTGCCTCTGTATTGACCGCTAGAATGAAGGAAGGCACATCAGTCCGAGACCATGTGTTAAGGATGATGGCTCATCTTAATATGGCTGAAACCCATGGTGCACATATTAATGTGCAAAGCCAGGTGACAATGATCATGGAAACCCTTCCGAAGAGTTTCCTGCAGTTTAAGAGCAACTGTTCTATGAACAAGTTGACTTTCACATTGACTGAACTGCTGAATGAGCTCACCAATTATGAGTCCGTTATGAACGGTCCTCGTAGGCCCAATGCCGAGGCAAATGTTGCCGAATCTTCTAAATCTGCAAAGAAGAAGAAGAGAAGAAGAAATTGGAAGGCAAAGGCAAAAACAATGAAAAAGAAGAACAATAAAAGCTCTAAAAGAACCAATGCCAAAGGAAAATGTTTCCATTGTGAACAACAAGGGCATTGGAAAAGGAATTGTCCTAAATACCTTGCAGAGCTTAAAGAGAAGAAAAAATACAGGTAAATATGATTTACTTGTCATTGAGTCTCTTTTGGTGGAGGATGATAAATCCATATGGATTGTTGATTCTGGTGCCACTAACCATGTTTGTTGTTCTTTGCAGCTACTTGACTCATGGAGGGACCTTACTGAAGGTAGCTTTACCATGAGAGTTGGGACATGCTATTTCAGCAAGAGCAGTGGGAGTTTCAAATTTGAATTTTAATAAAAGTTATTTATGTTTGAATGGTGTGCTATATATTCCTGGTTTTCGCAGGAATTTGATTTCTGTAACAAAACTTATGGAATGTGGTTTTTCTGTTTCATTTAATAATAAGTCAGTTATTATTAGTAGTAGAAATGGATTAAATATATGCACGGGAAACTCCAAAAATAATCTATATGTATTAAGGCCGTTAATGCATGAATCACTGCTTAATACTGAAATGTTTAAGATTGAAAGATCTAAAACTAAACGGCAAAAGATTTCTCATGATGATACCTATTTATGGCACCTTAGACTTGGTCATATTAACCTTGACCGGATAGATAGACTAATTAAGAACGGAGTTTTAAATCAGTTAAAACTTGGTACTTTACCTGTCTGCGAATCCTGTCTAGAAGGCAAAATGACCAAGAGACCTTTTACTGGAAAAGGGATATAAGAGCCAAAGAAACTCTTGAGCTAATACATTCGGATGTTTGCGGACCGATGAATGTAAAAGCCCGAGGTGGTTTTGAATACTTCGTCACTTTCATTGACGATTATTCCAGATATGGGTATGTTTACCTAATGCAGCACAAGTCAGATACATTTGAAAAGTTCAAAGAGTATCGTGCTGAGGTTGAGAACCAATTAGGTAAAAGCATCAAAATTCTACGATCAGATCGTGGAGGAGAATACCTTGATAGAGATTTTGAGGAATTCTTAGTTGAGCATGGAATTGTTTCACAGCTCACAGCACCTGGAACACCACAACAAAATGGTGTTACAGAAAGGAGAAATCGAACCCTACTAGACATGATAAGATCAATGTTTAGTTATAGCAATCTACCTAGTTCATTCTGGGGGTATGCATTGCAAACTGCAATGTATATCCTGAATGTAGTTCCTTCTAAGTCTGTTTCTAAGACTCCCTTAGAGTTGTGGAATGGTCGTAAAGCTAGTTTGCGACATTTTCGCATATGGGGGTGTCCAACACATGTGCTAAAGAACAAGACTACTAAGTTGGAACCACGTTCACAAGTGTGCCTATTTGTAGGCTATCCTAAGGAAACTGGGTGGTGGATTCTTTTATAGTCCAGAAGATAATAAAGTATTTGTGTCGACAAATGCTATATTTCTTGAGGAGGACTATATGAGAGAGTTCAAACCTCGAAGTAAAGTGTTACTTGAGGAGTTACTTGCTGGTACGACCAGTACATCATTTCAAATGTTGACAAAGACATAACACCTTCTACATCTGAAAGTCAGATGCAAGTTTATCAGGATACCATACCACCTAGGCGTAGTGGGAGGGTTGTAAGACAACCTGAACGCTATCTAGGAAATGGTGAGGTACAAGTTGTTGCATCTTGTGATGGTATAGATGATCCATTGACCTATCGTAGTGCAATGGATGATACTGATAAAGAAGAATGGCTCAAAACCATGAACCTTGAGATGGAGTCCATGTATTCTAACTCAGTCTGGGAACTTGTAGACCAACCTAATGGAGTAAAACCCATAGGTTGTAATGGATCTACAAGAGAAAAAGAGGAATAGATGGGAAAGTACAGACTTTCAAGGCTAGGCTAGTGGCAAAGGGTTATACCCAAAAAGAGGGAGTTGACTATGAAGAAACTTTCTCGCCAGTAGCCATGCTTAAATCCATCAGGATTCTTCTTTCCATTGCCGCATATTATGACTATGAGATTTGGAAAATGGATGTCAAGACTGCATTCTTGAATGGTAATCTTGATGAGAGTATCTATATGGTACAACCAGAAGGGTTCATTACCCAAGGTCAAGAGCAAAAAGTTTGCAAGTTGCAAATGTCCATTTATGGACTTAAGCAAGCATCTAGATCTTGGAACATAAGGTTTGATACTACGATCAAGTCTTATAACTTTGAGCAGAACATTGATGAGCCTTGTGTCTACAAGCGCATCATTGATGGGAATGTGGTTTTCCTTGTGTTATACGTTGATGATATTTTACTCATTGGGAATGATGTAAAGATATTATCGGACGTGAAAATCTGGCTAGCTAACCAATTCCAAATGAAAGATTTGGGAGAGGCAAGTTATGTACTTGGGATTCAGATCATTCGGGATCGCAAGAAACGACTGTTAGCAATGTCTCAAGCAACCTATATCGACAAGATTCTTGTGCGATTTGGTATGCAGAATTCCAAGAAAGGTAATTTACCTTTCAGACATGGGATTCATTTGTCTAAGGAACAGTCTCCTAAGACGCCTCAAAGAATTGAGAAGATGAGACATATACCATATGCTTCTGCAGTTGGAAGTCTTATGTATGCTATGTTATGCACGAGACCAGACATCTGTTTTGCAGTGGGAGTAGTCAGTAGGTTTCAATCCAACCCAGGATTAGATCATTGGGTAGCGGTGAAACATATTCTCAAGTATCTTCGGAGAACGAGAAATTATATGCTGTATATACAAGTCAGGATATGATTCTGAGAGGATATACTGACTCTGATTTTCAGACGGATGTCGATTCTAGGAAATCAACATCTGGATCAGTGTTCACCCTAGGTGGTGGGGCTATAGTATGGAGGAGCATTAAACAATCTTGTATTGCTGACTCCACCATGGAGGCTGAATATGTAGCAGCTTGTGAAGCAGCTAAGGAAGCAGTCTGGCTCCCTAAGTTCTTGGCAGATCTGGAAGTTGTTCCAAATATGGATAAACCACTCACACTTTATTGTGATAATAATGGCGGTGGTGAACTCCAAAGAACTAAGAAGCCACAAGAAGGGTAAGCATATTGAGAGGAAATATCACCTCATCAGGGAGATAGTGCAGAGAGGAGATGTCACTGTCACGTAGATTCCATCCGCAGACAACCTGGCTGATTCGTTTAAAAGACCTTATCGGCTAAAGTATTTGAAGGTCACCTAAATGGTTTAGGATTAAATGACATGTCCCATTTGCTCTAGTCCAAGTGGGAGATTGTTGGGATTTATGTCCTAGAGCTTCATGTATTGTAAATGGAATTGATTATTGTAATAATAATAAATATATTATTCATTTTATGAAAGTTGTTTGATTTATATTGCATATTGTCCAATTGTCTTGTTTTCCTTGATTACTCTTTTACCTTTAGACTTAGTGTTTGTTTGATGCACAAGAGGATTTAAGTCTAAAGTTAGTAATCTAAATAGTCCATAGAGAGCGAACAAGGAGGTTACTTTATTTGTGGTTTATCTATAGATGCGGTCCATTCTATACTTGTATGACGATCTTGATCCGGGATCGTTCATGTAGTGACATGGGAATGGAGGCACCTTGTATGATAAAATCATATAGGACTGGACTCGGATAAATACAGATTTCTTTTAATATCCGTTAATCGAAAAAATTATTTTATCTAATAGATGGTCATATATGGATTCGATCTTAATCCTGAGTGTACTACGAACTCCTGCATGACAGGTTATGTCCTTTGATTTACTATGGTGAGGTGGTGTTGTTGCATTCCCAGCCAATAACTACGTATTTTGGGGATATGATTTGGTATGTAGCTGGGAACGTTTTACATAGATATGGAATTCACTCCTTCTTACGAAGAGAAGAGATGAATATCTCTTTTAAGAGTTGATTCAGGATTTGAACAATTTGAGCGCTCAACTTTTCTATTACGAATAGAAAATATTTTTATTCATAATTGTTATGAATTAATTGTTCATTATAGAATTAATGGTGCTTAAGAGACAAATATTTAAGAGGGGTTTTAACGGACTTATTACCCGGCTCTATTTATGAGATATTCGTGAAGGGCTAATGCATATGTAATGACTATATCGATGGACACCGAAAATGTTCAATTTATTTAATCCATCTACGATAACGGGAGTTCAACTTCGAGTTTTTAGTGGAATAACGCGGGGTTAATAATTCGTAATATTTGATTAAAGAGTTTAATTAATATTTCGGAATTATTGGAGCTCGGAACTGTAGGTCCTTTTGGTCCCCGTGCTAGCTCGATTAACTGTAGCAAACCTAATATAACTAGATTGTCTAATTATATGCTCACATTATATTTATTTATATATTATTAATAAGATTACTAATATTTATTGTCACAAATGAAAACTATGTTAAATTAGTTTAACTTAATGTTTTCTAGAATTCTTTGATTATGAGATAATCAAGTATTGATTATGAGATAATCAAGTTAGTAATAATTATGAGATAATTACTACAACATAATTGAAGGTAAATAAATTTTATTAATATATTGATTTTTATTTACCATTGGAGACAAAGCCATATGGCTTACCATGTCATCCAAGCAATTATGTCTATTAGGTGGCTTGGATACACCTAATAGATTTGTCATTAGCTAATTCATTTTATGCTTTGGTATGGCCTCCACATTCATGTGTTTTTCCATTGAAAGAAAGCATTGAATGCTTAATGACAAAGCCATTGTCTTTAGCTTAACATTTCTTATGCTTTGGTATGACATTCACATTTTTGTGTTGGCCATTGCAAGAAAGCATTAGATGCTTAATGACAAGGTTAGTTGGCTTGTGTAAGAGAATATAATCTCTACCATTTCTCTCACTTCCTAAGGTTAACACTTTGCATTCATTCACAAAATTATTGTGAGAAAAATTTGAGAGAAAATAGAGAATAACTTCAAACATTCACAAGTGTTGTGAGAGTATTTGAAATTCCAAAAGGCCAAACACCATTGTGACATCCTAGATCTCTAAACAGTTTAGAGGTTTAATCTTTGTGAGTGAAGCCCACACTTTGGTTTGTTGGTTTCGAGTCATAGTTCGGAAGATCGAGTGGTTGATCTAAGTGTTGGACACTAAAGGATTGATATTGGCTAATACAACAAAGAGAGAAGGCAAAGAAAATTTTGAAGATCCATACCGGACCCGGTGCCACCACAAGCAACTTCCGCCGCGCTAAGGAAAGTCGTTTCCTACACATACTACCAATGAGATTCTGCGGGGTCTATCCAGAGCGAAGCTGTTTCCGTACCATCGGTAAACACAACCTCCTATCACACTTGCATAAGTATCCAATACTTAAATATATGAGAACTATGTTGTTTTGCTTCCATAACATGCACACGTGTAATACTAGTCTATTCCGCATTATCGATGTCCAGTCTCGATAATACTACGACTATGGATATTTAATGATTAAACCTTTGCGAATTGATACTGTCTCATATCTTATTAATCCGAAACTAATCATAAGGACTTCTATCATTTATATTTCAAAGTAAATAAATTACAAAATGATAAAAGGGCAATTTCCTTTGTCACATAGTTAATTTGTATAAAAACCATAATGTCTTTTACAAATAGTGACGTTATGGGTCATAATTGTCCAACACGAGCTCGGGCCCGAGCAGAGCCTCGCATATTAATATATTCGGCATAATTGAGTACCTAACTGGACTTGTTATAGACAAATGATATCATCGCCTTTATGACTAGTTTTATAGGTTCTGGCATATTTAGTACCTTGACATGACTAATTATCGACAGAACGAATCACATGTGTTGGCATAATTAATACCTGATAATTATAAAATAAATTGATTGGGAAATAATTATAATTTATATTTTATAAAAGGTAAAAATTATTTTATATTTGAAATATCAAGAGTGAATCCTCTAAATATAGTATTTTATTTTATTATTTTTATTTTATTAGTTGAATTATTATTTTATATTATTAAATTTATTCCTTGTGGATCGACACCGGACTTACTGGGTTATTTTATTACTTCGAAACTCTTATACTTGAGAGTAAAGAACCAATTTTTGAGCATGTCAAGTTTTTGGCACCGTTGCCCGGGAATAAAATTTAATAGATAGAGTAATAATTTAACATTAATATATTTTTTCACTTTTGTGTGTGTGTGTGTTTTTTTTTAAAAATCTTTTATATTTTGTTGTTTTGTGTATTTTTTTAAAAAATAACATTTTGCTAAATTATAGTCTTAGGAATCTGATTTTAAAAGATCATGTTTGCCGATTTATAAGAAAATTGGATGAGAATCATATCCTCGACCTATATAGGGCGTTCAAGCCGTTACTGAACGTAAAACCAAAGGAAGACGTGAGCCACAATCACAACTACTTTTCAATTCACTATTACGTTTTTTTAAGCTATAACTTTTCTTTTTAGTAGCAATGTTGTAGATTCAATTGTCAATACCACACGAATCAGATGATGTCTTATAAACTATACTTCTTCTTATTCAGACCTTTGGGAACATGTCTCAATTTCGTTGGGGGAGCGGAAAGGTGTAAAAAAAAAAAAAAAAAATAAAAAAATAAAAAATATTTTTATTTTTATTTTTATGTTATTTTTTCACAAGTTATTTTTTTTATTTCCTTTTGAATCATTTAAATTTATGAATTCTCCATGAAATTATTTAAATTTGATTTTCACATGCTCATTTGACAAGTATTATCAACATACATAGTTATATATGATCATGAGTTGAAAGTGAAAATTTTATAATACTCTTATGTTCTCTAATTTGTTGGAGGCAACACCTAAAATCAATGAAGTTTGTGTTTTTATTTCAAAAAAAAGGCAAATAATTAAAAAAAAAAACTAACCAAGCTTTTACTTTGTAACTTGACATCTTACGTCAACAAATAGTGATTGTTAGCGTAAAACGGTAGAGCTTGAGTTAAAAAACAATGTGTATGAATAAGTTCGATTTCGTAGCCTATCTAACTAGAGCAATTAAGTCCATACATGTGTATTAATACTTAGTGCCCTAAGGCCAACTAGTTTGAGAGTCACTAGCCTGAAGCCCATTACATGTGTTAAAGAGAAAGTTTAAGGAAATCAGACATTTTTTTTAATATCTGAGATTCGAGCAATTAAGTCCATAAGGGGTGTCTTAACACCTAGTGCCTTAAAGCCAACTGGTTAGAGAGTCACTGACCCAAAACTCGTTATAAGGATTGAAGATGTATTATTATTTTTTTAAAAAAAATATATTTGTAAATGAATTCTCATTGCCAAAAGGTGAGAACTCTAATATAATTTTAGGAGAAAATATTACTCTCTTTCAACCAGACCTGTGAATACTGTGGGCACAATGAATTGATTGATATTTTATTTTATGTGTGTATAGAAGAATGGTAAAAAGTACAAGAAAATTTACTTATTTGATTATTTAGAAAGAAAACATAATTACTAACTTGGATAAGAATTTGTCTTTTTAGTTTTCGCTTAAATTACTAGGGATTGGTAATAAGTTGGTTGGAGAGTGTGATGAACATTAAAAAGTGCACATTTATTGAAAGAAAAATTAATCATTTTACACTTTTAGTTTCAGTAATCCCCTTAATTAGCACATTTATGAAATAACAATTAAATTTATGTTTTCTATATTTTTATTGTGTATTTATTTATTGTGTAGGTAAAATACTATTTCAAAATCTCAACATGAAAAATGGATATGAGATCTGAATTTCAGGACCCAGAAACCCAAAAAGAGAGTGACAGTTAGATTCAAATCGGACTTGGAAAATATTTATTGTGATTGGCGAAAAAATGAGCTTATAATGTATTTAGCTACACATGTATTGTATTATTATTATTATGGAAATTTCATTTGCAATCTAGTGCTAAGATCTCATATAAAATGAGGTGCTCGACATTTCAGTGAGAGAAGAGAGAAGATGAAGAGCTCCCATCCAGTTAGGGTGTTATTTCATTTTCTCATTTCAGGAGATCTGGGGTAAGTATCCTGTGTGTTTTATTTTATTTTATTTCCTTTTCAATTTCTTTTCTTTTGTTAATAAAATCATGAGTGTTTTTATTTATATCTTATTTTACAAATTTGTATCATGTTAGGGTAAAAGGTGAAGCTCTTGATATGAAAATATATGTGATTTTTATTTATATTATATTTTATAAATTGTGATAATTTCCCAAAAAAATTCATATTATTTCTAGTTTATTGAGAACTTTTGACTAGCTGTAGATAGACCCGGCCAAGATTTTCGTTCCGAATCAGAATTGAACCGGTTAGAACCGAACGGTTCCGGTTCCAACATATTCTCAATCTGGTTCCGGAATCGGAACCGGAACCATATCTTGACCGGTTCGGGTAGGGTTCCTACCCTAACCGAACCGGTTGGAATAGCCGGAACCGTTCGGTTCCAGCAGTTCTAACTCCCCCAATGGCTACTTTTAGAGGCATTTTAGGTATCACAAAATATTCTTAAAATGTATAAATATGGGTCATTTTTCATTATTTTAATGATGCTACAAATATTTTTAACGGAGTTTATTATCCTACAACACATTTATTTATTCTTGAAAGTTTGAATATTATTGGTACTCTCGATGGGCATGTTGGTAGTCGTGATCCTAATAATATTGTTTTGTTCGAAGCTACTAATATTATGAAACGAAAATGATTGCATTATTTTAGAGACATTCATTTACTTTATCTTATTGCTGCTGTTTTTGATCCTAGATTTAAATTAGAAGGTTTGAATAGTGCTTTACCCGCTTACGATAGATATTTAGGAATATTAGATGAAATTGATATTACAAGAATAATAGTTAAAATAAAAATTGATTTAATAGAATTATTTAATGATTATGTTATAAGATATAAATTGCAATCATTAGGACAATCTAGTAGTAGTGAAACGACCGTAATGCAATCAAGACTTAGCGCAAGTGATCGTTGGTTATTACAACGAAATAAAAAACATAGGGATAACACGACTAATAACCCGAAATTATATAATTATTTATCTATAAATTTTGAGTTTTCAACTGAAAGTTTAGTTAGTAAAAATTTTCAAATCCTTGAATGGTGGAACCGACATCAAAAGAGATATCGATATCCTATATTATTCAATTATTGCTAAAGAGATATTGGCAGCACCTGTTTCCACCGTTGTGGTTGAGTAAACCTTCAGTGTGAGAGGCAATATATTGGAAGTCAGACGATTTTCATTACATGCAAGCAATCTAGAAGCAACAACATGTGTGGATGATTGGACCGAGCTGATCTGAGGCAATAAGAAGATGTCCCTGATGAATTTAAAGACTTGTTCGATAATAGATCTGCAAGTGCAAGCGGAACTGGAGCTGAATGATCAACACTGATGATGATTGATAATTAAATAATTGTAAAATTACAATGGAGAAATATCTTTAAAATATAATGGAACTACGTGAGCTTTGATTCCTCTCACCCTTGGAGAATATGTAGGCAACTTAAGTTTTTAAAAATTAAGTTCAAGTTCTTTAATTTAATAATTTTTTTTAAAAAAAATTTTAGATAAGAATTTTATTTGTAATTTAATGTAATTATGTAATGTATGTTTATTATATAAATTCAAATTCATAATTTTAAATTATATTAATTTATCAATCTCAATTTTTTATTTTAAATTTTTTATTTTTTCTTCTCAATTTGAAATTCAATAAACTAAAAAAAACCGAATGGAACCGGAACCGGAACCGAATGGTTTAGTTTTGGTTCCACATTTAGTATGGAATTGGGAACTGTCCGGTTTGGTTCCGGTTCAGAACCGAACCGGACCGCCGGCCAGGTCTAGCTATAGACAGTCCCCGATTGACACAGATAATACTTGAATCCTATAAATGAGAGAGAGTGGACTATCAAATATATGGATTAATTATTGACAAATTTATTACCGCATATATGCCTGATTTTATATATTTGACATAATTGAGTACCTAACTGAACTTATTATAGACAAATGATATCACCGTCTTTATGACTGGTTTGATCTATTTTGACATATTTAGTACATTGACAGGACTAATTATCGACATGACGGATCACATGTGTTGACATAATTAATACATGATAATTATGAAATAAATTGATAGAGAAATAATTATAATTTATATTTTATAAAAGGTAAAAATTATTTTATATTTTAAATATCAAGAGTGAATCCCCTAACCATAATATTTTATTTTGTTATTTTTATTTTATTAGTTGAATTATTATTTTATTTTATTAAATTTATTTCATGTAGATCGATCCCGAACTTACCGAGTTATTTTGTTACTTCGACACTTTTATACTTGAGAGTAAATAACCAATTTTTGACCGTGTCAATCCCCTCCATTATTAACCTTTTACATGCACCCATTTTTAAGTAGGGTATATGTCATGTCGCTCCTGAACTGATCGGTCATCATCCCATATTCATTCCTCGAGTTGGGTAGGCAAGACAATTTAAACTCTTCAAAACCTACACTTCAGAGTCGTCAGGTCTCACCCATATGGATGATACTTCGTTGGGCCGACATTAACAAATTCTCAAAGTATCTCAAAAATATTCTCGAATGTTGTCGGGTCGGGTACTATCAACACTTGTTTTTTCTCAGAATCTCCCATTAGGGAAAATATTTCATCACACATATAGTCGAGTCCACCTGTCAACATTCCTCTTACCCCTGGGCCCTAGGGCCTCGCTATCCACTTAGTTGGGTAGTACCATAATACCCTTCAACCTTTGGGCCGCGGGCTTACAAAAAAAACAACTATCAACAAACATGCATTATCTGACACATTAGCTGTCGCATAACATATTAATTAGTCCTCAAGGGACATGACATGGTAATGTAAGATTCCGGATCTTACTTTGGAGTTCTAAGTTCAAATATAAGGAGTGCGTTTCTTGTAAGAGCCTGTGACAGTCAGATATTTTACTTATTCCGCTCAAGTCCGAAAAGGGTGGTTTGACGAACATGTTTCCTAACTATTAAAAAAAATTGACAGAATAACTACCAATACCGTTATTCTCGTTGAAACCTCCCCTCTCGCGGGAACTTTTCAACTCCTAAATCAATATCGACTTAATAAAACCATATTCTCGTCTCTTATTTTCTTAATCAATCAGAAACAAACATTGAACTGACAATGGATCCGAGCCCAAAATCGTTTCCCGTTCTCTCCTACGTCATGGCCCGCCTTCCCTCATTCGGGTCCAAAACCGTCGTGGATTACGATGCCTCCTCTTCGGGTCAAGCCCAATCCCAGAGGAACCCGCGATCGTGGACCAAATGCCTCAATTGTCAGATCCGAAATTAATATCCGCCATGCGACGCGCCATCCTCGACGTGTACCAGACCCGATCTGTGCTCCAAACCCTCGGCCCGCGACCTGACCACGAGACCGTGGACAAGACCAAAGCCAGGGTCGTGGAGATCGAATCGGAGCTCGAGAAATCGCTGATCGTGCACTCGATTCGCGCGACCGACGTGGATCAATTCGAGTGGCGGGTGCAATTGGCGGAGAGGGAGAGAGAGTGCAGCGAGAATGCGGCGAAGGAGAAGAGCGCGTGTGCGAAGATTCTGGAGCTGGACGATATGCATGAGGCGTACAAGAAGATGCTGAGGGAGGCGGAGGAGCGGCTGGTGAAGATTTTCGAGAGGGCCGGGAAAGGGGAGGAGGATGAGGACAGTGAATCTTTGTCGCCGGTGAGAGAGGAAGTGAATGAGGAGGTTATGGATTTGCTTCAAGAAGCCGCTGGAAAGTCTTTGGAGCGAGTGGATTTGTCTTCCCGGCAATTGCGGTTCCTGCCGGAGGCTTTTGGCAGGATTGCTGGTTTGAGATTCATGAATTTGTCCATCAATCAGCTTGAGGTATTTGTATATTTATGTGTTTATTGGTTATTAATAATTTAAATTTATGCCCATATTAATCTGCATGGCTGAATTAAGATTCAGCACTTATTTGAATTTGTGCTCAACAGTAAATAAATTATTAAGATCAATCTAATGTAAATCTCATGTGCGTCTCATTTATTTCATAATGATTAATTTAATATATAAATTCAGTTAAACACCGAATTTAAATTTGTGTATGACATATTTGCAAGCAAACCCAAAATATTATATATCCCAGTTCATCCTCAAACGGGAGGCAGTGTATCATGTTTCAAGTGTATATGCTATCTCTCTCACAATGGGATCCAGCTATTGTGAGAGAGATAACATATACACCCGAAATATAATATAATTTTTCCTCAAACGGCACGAGATGCCACGTGTGTTTGTATTTGTTTATTTATTTTGTTATAAGTGAAAATAAAATTGTGAAACATCACACTGTTTGACATCAGAGTGGATGCAAGTCCCTGTTTTGAAATTCTAAATGAAATGGAAACTTAATAAAACAAATTAGTAGTTTGGTTAACTGCTCTTTCGGTCTTAGCTTTTTGTATGTTTCACTTATATATGAGGTCCTTTGCGAGGGAAATAGACCATTCCTGATTCAATATCTGGATTAGTGAATCTGGAGGAACTTAATCTGGCTTCAAATCTTCTAGCGACGCTGCCTGACTCAATCGGGTTTTTGTATAATTTGAAACTTCTTGATGTCTCAGGAAACAAACTAAGTGCCTTACCTGATTCCATCAGTCATTGCAGGATTTATTTTATATTTATATATAAAGATTTTCAGGTTCGGATGTCCGGACGATCCTGACGCATGTTTTCTTCAATAAAGCAATACTTTTGATTGTGAATGAATAAAATAACGTTATTTTATTGAAAAAACACGCGTCCGGATCATCTAGACATAATTATTTTCCGATATTTGATTATTGTCTGAAAATATTTTTCGGAAAGTATTCTCTGATGTTTGACATATCTAATATTTTTTGGTGGTTATGTTAATTTTGGAAAAGAGGAAAAATAATTTTTGTTTTTCATACAATGACTCCCAAAAAATATAAAATGCGGAAATTATTTTCAGAAAAAGTTTTTTACAGCAAAATTATATTGAGATACTGGAAATTTTAATTGTATGTTGTGAATGATGCAGGTCATTGGTTGTGCTTGATGCAAGCTTCAATCGCCTAGCTTACTTGCCAACTAATATCGGACATGAGTTGGTGAATCTTCAGAAGCTATTGGTCTCTTTGAACAAGATTCGTTTCCTTCCCACTTCAATTGGTGAAATGGCATCTCTGCGTCATCTGGATGTTCACTTCAATGAGCTCCATTGCCTTCCTGCGACAATTGGGAAACTGACGAATCTTGAGATCCTCAATCTTTCCTGTAATTTTACTGACATGAAAGAGCTTCCGGAAACCTTTGGCGAGTTGACAAACCTCAAAGAACTGGATCTCAGTAACAACCAGATTCAAGCTCTTCCGAATACATTTGGTCGGCTTGACAAATTGACTAAACTCAACCTGGAAGAAAATCCCATTGTTATGCCACCAGTGGAAGTTGTGAAGGAGGGAGTTGAGGCTGTCAAGCTTTTCATGGCCAAGAGGTGGCTTGACTTACTGCTGGAGTAAGAGCGGAGATCCATGCTTACGCGTGAAGGCAGGAATGAAGAAGAAGGGGCAACGCCGCGGTGGCTGACACGCGGCACCTCCTGGTTGAAGACTGTTGGTGAAAATGTTTCAGAAATTTATCTCCCAGGGCTAAGGACCTTGCCTTGATCAGCAACTTTAAATTCTTGGTCCATGGATATATCCTGATTCTGAGGATCAATAAAGATGGGAGAGGTGGTGTTCTGTTGCTATCACCAATTCTTGAACAATTTATGATTTCAAAAGTATTAACATTTGTGTAGCTTGGAGGGATATGAATCTCTCAATAATATTTGTTTCTATGTCAGATTTTGAGAAAATTTTGAAAGGGTGCCAATAATGCAACTATAAGTAAAATGAGAGACATCAAAAGCATGTTAAAATCACTCTTTTGGTTAGCTGAAACAAATAACTCATACCATTATTTCTTAATTGATAAATTAATTCATCTAGGGTTGATTCTTTCTATTTCCACAGTTATAACAGAACATAGATTTTTAGTTTGTCAAATAAGAGATACTTTGATACGAGTAAAGATTCTTAAAGGGGTGTAAAAATCGTCTTTTAAGAGATATTTTCTCCATTCTGATACAAATCACGAATTCACGAAAAAGGATAAGTAGAAAATCTCTTTCATGATATAATGGAACTTGTTGAATTGGTTTGTGAATAAATCAAAAAGAATCAAAGACACTCTCTTTTTGGAAACTGATGATACAAATGAAGAGGAAGAAGAAATAAAAAATTACTTTTAACATAACACAAATGGGTGTAATATATAGAAGTGAATGGTTGCCAATGAGAGGAAGTACTTATACACTAAATGATTGTTTCTTTTAGAAAAAATCACATCATTTCATTCATACCATTTTGAATTTGAATTAAATTCGATGAAGCAACATATCTTTTATTAATAGATATCATAAAATGATGTAACCTTCAATTGGAAAGATTTCTTTCTCCAAAAGGAACCGTTGTTGGAAGAAATCCTCACATAGAACAAGCAGGATAAAGCTCGGGGTGAGAATGAAATTTTCCCTCATATGGTATTCTATGAAGTGATAAAAGCTCCTCGGCATGGCAGAAGTCTAGACGAAGTCCCTCAGCGTAAGACCAGTCGTACCATATGCTTCAACACAGCTTCCATAAAACCGGTCACATCAGTTCATCAGCTCTATTCGGGTCTGTTCGATTCCCTTGTTAGTAATTTGAAGAGCTCGGACAACCCAAGACAGAGCCAAAGTGACTCGGTAGGTTCGGAAGATGATTAAGGCCGACCACTTAGCTACCGACAGAAGCCTCGAGAAGGTAATTGCCCTTTAAACGTGTCATCTCCCGGAAAACACCCACCAGGCGGTCATCATCGCTAAATGCATGTGGCAATGGATAGTCAAACTGATGCGATGGGATGTCAGAGAGCAGGTTCACTTTCGGCAAGGGCAGGCCTAGGGAAGAGAGCTTAGTAAATAAAGCAGATTCACGTGGAAGACTCTGCAGCAAAGGGAATAGTAACCGCCTCAGTTATTGTTGGGATGTATGCCCTAGAGCTACATGTGATGTAAACGGTTTCATGTCTTTTGAAATAAAAGGACGCATTATTCATTTATCAAATTGTTTGTTTAAATTTTCACATGTTATATCTTTATGAATACCATAGATTACTTATGTACCTTCAAGACTTGGTGCATGAGTGTCATGCACCAGAGGATTCAAGTCTGAAGTTAGTAATCTTAAATAGTCCATAGAGAGCAAACAAACTGGTACTTTGTTTGTGGTTTATCTATAGATGCGGTCCATTCTATATTTGGATGGCAATCTTAATCCGGATCGTCCATGTAGAGACATGAGATGGAGGCACCTTATATGATGTGATCATATAGGACTGGACCCAGATAGAAATGACATTCTTATAATATCCGTTAAACAAAGAAAGTCATTTCAATCTACTTGATGGTCATATATGGGTTGATCTTAATCCTGAGTGTACTACGACTCCTGCATGGCGGGATATGTCCATTTGATTTACAAATGTGAGTTGGTGTAGCAATCCCAACCAATAACTACGTACTTTGGGGGCATAGTCTGTTATGTAGCTGGGAACGTTTTACATAGACATGGAATTCACTCATTCTTGCGAGAAGTAGATGAATATCTCTCTTAAGGGTTGATTCGGTGCTTGAACGATTAGAGCGCTCAAGTCTTTCTATTACGAATAGAAAGATTAATATTCATAACAGTTATGAATGAATCGTTCATTAGAGAATCAATGGTACTTAAGATAAAATAATTAGAGGGGTATAACAGACATTATGACCCAGCTCTAATTACGAGATATTCGTGAAGGATCAATTCATATGCAATGACTATATCGGTGAACACCGACTTGGATCGGCTTTATATTTCATCTACGGCAACAAGAGTGCAACTTCGGGTTTTTAGTGGAATAACCCGGAGTTAATAATTCGGAATATTTAATTAAGAGCTTAATTAATATTTCGAGATTATTGGAGCTCAGAACGTAGGTCCACTTGGTCCCCGTACTAGCTAGATTTACTTTAGCGGAGCTAATATAATTGGATGGTCCAATTATATACTCACAAAATGAATGAATGTTATTAATGTGATTAATAATATTAATTATATCACACATGAGACTTTATATTAAAAGTTAATATAAAGTATTAATAATTATATTTGATAATTATTAAATTAGAATATTGAATTATATATGATATAATTTAATAAGGTTAAGAATTATTATCAAGGTAGGATTCCTTATAGGATAAGGAATATGATTTGTTTGTTTAGGAAACAAAATCAAATCCTAATTAAAAATCTCCCTTGGCCGAAAATGCATATGTGTATTAGGGATATGATTTGTTTGTTTTGGAAACAAAATCAAATCCAATTGAATCTGGCCGAAATTTTAATAGTTCTATAGGGAGTAGGATTTATTTATTTTGGAAGCAAAATCAAACAAGGAATCCTATACCCTAGCTTGGCCAATTTCTACACCATTGGGAGACTAGTTGATTTGTTTTATGAAACAAATTAACCATAAGTATAAAAGATAAATTATGATTTATTTTTTTAAAAAAATACAATTGAAAAAACCATAGCCTCCATCTCATTCTCCAAGCTCTCAAGAGTTGAGAATTCTCTTCGTTGTGTGTGATCTTTCTCTAAACCGTTTAGAGATTTGTTTGTGAGTGTAGCACACACTACCCTCCGTTAGTGTCGAGACATTGTTCGGAAGACCTCGTGACGTTGAAAATCATCCACAAATTGCCCCTACAAGTTGCGGCACTCCCTCCCTGAAGAGTTGCAATTTGCGCAAGTTTCAGGGATCCTCAGGGAGATCCGTTTTGTTTGTTTTTCATTCGAAATTTTGGGAAACTCTTTAGGATATCTTTAGGCCTGTATTAGGATTGATTTTTTAAAAAAATCAGATCTGCAACTGACCTGCAAGTGGCGCAAATCAGACCTGCAACTGGGTGTTATTCGCGCCCATAACGTGTCCAAAACAGTCCGTTATTTCACTGCAGTTCAATGACTGTTCGGGGACTGTTTCGGGGCTATTCCGGGGCTGAAATTTTGTCCAAGACATCAGCAATATCACTGGTAATAATTGGCCAAAGCAAGGGAAGAGCAGAAAAAATTTTCAAGTTCGGTTCGTGAGCCTAATCGCTTCCGCTGCGCGGGGAAAGGCGTTCCCTACAATTGGCATCAAGAGCGAGGTTGAAAAGTGCTCTTAATCCTTCTCTTTATTATTTAAAGTTTCTGTTTTAACATGTTTATATGAGTTATAAATATGATATGCATGTTTAGATGGGTGGGCACATTATTTATTTAAGTCATGTGATGAATGGTTTTGATATTTCATGTGATGCATGGATTTTGCATTGGTCGTAAATTTTTATGGCTCTTATTTTTGTAGTTGGTTTTGATTTTGGGTTGTAAGGCCATAAGGCCATTGTTTATATTCATTGTTATTTTAATTTCAATGTAAAATTTCAATTCTTTGTAATATGGAGCATCGAAGCCACAAAAGGAGCCAATACCACCATGGAGCGGGATTTGAAGGCCAAGGAATGCCTTGGTATATCTTATGTACTAATTAGATTAGTATAGGAAAAATAAGAGCCCGGTCAATGCAAAATATTTTTTTTTATGTTATATGTATGTTTATTTCGAATTGTTTGAATAACATGTCATATAGCCTAGGGTGCCTACTCGTGCATTTTACTTGCCATAACATGTCATAGATGCATAATCATTATAGACATAAAATTATGATTTTATGTAATTTAAAATGTTTAAATTAGAATATGATATGCATTGAAATCATTAATTAGATTAATGGGATTTATGTCTAAAACTTGAATTTTAATATATTGGACTTAATTGGTGCATAATAAAATCCATTGGTATATAGGATGGAAACCCGGATATAAATTCCATAACTGATTCCGTATGGACGGAAATATGGTCTGCACTCGGGACACAATGCCACGTACCATTGAATTTTATGACGCACTTAAAATTTATTAAAATGTTTAATAGAATTTTGACCTTTTAGAATTCCATGATTTTAGACCTTTAGTGACTAGTATTTTAAGAGTTAAAATATTGTAGCTCACTTATGCCACTCTAATTAAATTAGTTTAATAGAGTATAATTATTAGTAGAGACTAATAGGATATTAGTGACACAATTTTAAATGGTTAAAATTGATTAACTCACTTATGACAAACTAGTGTAAATAAATTATGCTTTAGCCACCATAAGTTTATCCACACTAGTTAGGATAAAATATTAGATATTTTAGATAGAAACCTTAAGTTTTAAATAGTGAGTGAGAAAGGGATATACGACAGTACATCCCGCGATCTCCGTTGTTAGTCCAAAAACGTGAGATTCAAAAGGCGCCTCGAGACGGCTTTGTTTTCGTCCCCCTACGGATGGTGTCCATTTTGGGTCAATATCAAGTTTGGGTTCCGAGAGGATAGGGATTTTAGATGTATCTTGTGAACTGACCTACCCTACGGCGGCACTTCACTTGTTAAGTCAAAGAATCCCGAAACGGCGGGTTACACTCACAAAGGAATAATTAACTGTTAATGAAATTCCTTGATCAAATTAAACGGTAGTTGTTTAATATAAGAATAAGAGTTATTCCCGCATATATTAAAACAACTGAGATTGTCTCAATCTATCATGCGAGTACTTGACCTACCCTACGACGGCACTTACTTGTGGGATGATAGATCTCCGTGGCATAGTAATTCTTTTAGGTTTCTTATTCATTATTCATGGATGATGACTTATCTCAATACTGCTGAAACCCATGGAGCTTGTATTGACGAGCGTAGCCAGGTGACCATGACCATGGAAACTCTTCCGAAGAGTTTCCTGCAGTTTAAAAGCAACTATGTTATGAACAAGTTGACTTTTACTTTGACCCAATTGCTAAATGAGCTCACCCATTACGAGTCCATGCTGGTGGATCCTCGTAAATCCAATGCAGAGGCAAATGTTGCCGAATCTTCCAAATATGCAAAGAAGAAGAAGAAAGGCACTGGAAAGGTTAAAGGTAAGGCCATGAAAAAGAAGAACAAGAAAGGCTCCAAGGATTCCAAGCCCAAGGGAAAATGTTTCCATTGCGACAAAAATGGGCATTGGAAAAGGAATTGTCCTTAATACATTGCCGAGCTGAAGGAGAAAATGGAAACAGGTAAATATGATTTACTCGTTATTGAATCTCTATTAGTGGAGGATGACAAATCCGCTTGGATTATTGATTTCGGGCCACTAACCATGTTTGTTCTTCTTTACAGCTACTTGATTCATAGAGGGACCTTGCTGAAGGTGACTACACCATGAGAGTCGGGACAAGGGATGCCGTTTCAGCAAGAGCAATGGGAGTTTCTAGTTTAAGTTTTATTAATAATAGTTATTTAAATTTGAACGATGTGTTTTTCATTTCTGGTTTCCGCAGGAATCTGATTTCTGTTTCTAGACTTATGAATGATGGTTATTCTATTTCTTTTAATAAAAATTCAGTTATTATTGGTAGAAATGGATTGACCATATGCACAGGAAACTCAGAAAATAACTTGTATATGTTAAGACCGTTAACGCATAAGTCACTGCTCAACACTGAAATGTTTAAGGTTGAAAAACCAAAAATGAAACGGCAAAAGATTTCCCACGATGACACATATCTATGGCATCTTAGACTTGGTCACATCAACCTTGACCGAATAAATAGATTGATAAAGGACGGAGCCTTAAACCAGTTAAAGCTCGGGACTTTACCAGTTTGTGAATCCCGTTTAGAAGGAAAAATGACCAAGAGACCTTTTACTGGAAAAGGTATAAGAGTCAGTCAACCACTAGAGCTAATATATTCAGACGTTTGCGGACCGATGAATGTAAAAGCCCGAGGTGGTTATGAATACTTCGTCACATTCATTGACGATTATTCAAGATATGAGTATATCTACCTAATGCATCACAAATCAGATACCTTTGAAAAGTTCAAAGAGTATCGTGCTGAGGTTGAGAACCAATTAGGTAAGACAATCAAAACTCTACGATCAGATCGTGGAGGAGAATACCTCGACAGAGACTTCGAGGAATTCTTAGTTGAGCACGGAATAGTATCCCAACTCACGGCACCTGGAACACCACAACAAAATGGTGTTGCAGAAAGGAGAAATCGAACCCTACTAGACATGATGAGATCTATGTTTAGTTATAGCTCACTACCTAGTTCATTCTGGGGATATGCACTGCAAACCGCAATGTATATCCTTAATGTAGTTCCTTCTAAGTCTGTTCCTAAGTCTCCCTTAGAGTTGTGGAATGGTCGTAAAGTTAGTTTACGACATTTCCGCATATGGGGGTGTCCAGCACATGTGCTGAAGAATAAGACTACAAAACTGGAACCACGTTCTCAGGTGTGCCTATTTGTAGGCTACTCGAATGAGACTAGGGGAGGATTCTTCTACAGTCCCGGTGATAACAAAGTATTTGTATCGACAAATGCTACCTTTCTAGAAGAGGACTACATGAGGGAGTTCAAACCTCGTAGTAAAATATTACTTGAGGAGTTACTTACTGGTTCGACCAGTGCGCCATCGTCAACGAAAGTTGACAAATACATAGCACTTTCGACATATGATAGTCAGATACTTCCAAGTCAGAATGATCTACCATCCAGACGTAGTGAGAGGGTTGTACGACAACCTGATCTCTACTTAGGGGTTGGAAAGACACAAGTTGTCACCTCCAGCGATGGTGTAGATGATCCATTGACCTACAGTAGTGCAATGGATGATTCTGACAAAGAAGAATGGCTCAAAGCCATGAACCTGGAGATGGAGTTGATGTACTCCAACTCAGTCTGGGAACTTGTAGACCCACCTGATGGAGTAAAATCCATAGGTTGCAAGTGGATCTACAAGAGGAAGAGGGGATCAGATGGGAAGGTACAGACCTTCAAAGATAGACTAGTGGCCAAGGGTTATACCGAGAAAGAGGGAGTTGACTATGAGGAAACTTTCTCTCCAGTAGCTATGCTAAAATCCATCCGCACTCTTCTATCCATAGCCGAATATTATGACTATGAAATCTGGCAAATGGACGTCAAGACTGCATTCTTGAATGGAAATCTTGATGAAAGTATATATATGATACAACCAGAAGGGTTCATAACCCAAGGTCAAGAGCAAAAAGTTTGCAAACTGCAAAGGTCCATTTATGGACTCAAGCAGACATCTCGATCTTAGAACATAAGATTTGATACAACGATCAAGTCTTATAATTTTGAGCAAAATATTGATGAGCCTTGTGTATACAAGCGCGTCATTGACGAGAAGATGGTTTTTCTTGTCTTATACATCGATGACATCTTACTCATTGGGAATGATGTAAGAATATTATCAGACGTAAAACCCTAGCTAGCTGAGCAATTCCAAATGAAAGATTTGGGAAATGCAAGTTATATTCTTGGGATCTAGATACTTCGAGATCGTAAGAAACGACTATTAGCTATGTCTCAGGCATCCTACATCGACATGATTCTTTTGCGATTCGGGATGCAGAATTCCAAGAAAGGCAATCTGCCTTATCAGCATGGAATTCATTTGTCGAAGGAACAGTCTCCTAAGACACCTCAAGGCGTTGAGTAAATGAGACATATCCTATACGCCTCAGCAGTTGGTAGTCTCATGTATGCCATGTTATGCACGAGACCGGACATCTATTTTGCAGTGGGAGTAGTCAGTAGGTTTCAGTCCAATCCGGGATTGGATCACTGGGTGGCTGTGAAACACATTCTCAAATATCTTAAGAGAATGAGAGATTATATGCTAGTGTATTCTAGAGAGGATATGATCCTAAAAGGATATACAGACTCTGATTTTCAGACAGATGTCTATTCCAGAAAATCAACATCTGGATCAGTGTTCACCCTAGGTGGTGGGGCTATTGTTTGGCAGAGTATAAAGCAATCTTACATTGCCGACTCCACCATGGAGGCTGAATATGTAGCGGCTTGTGAAGCAGCTAAAGAAGCAGTCTGGCTCCGTAAATTCTTGGGAGATCTGGAAGTTGTTTCAGATATGGATAAACCACTCACCCTCTATTGCGATAATAGTCGAGCAGTGGCAAACTCCAAAGAACCAAGAAGCCATAAGAGGGGAAAGCATATAGAGAGGAAATATCATCTCATAAGGGAGATAGTGCAGAGAGGCGACGTTAGCGTCACAAAGATTGCATCCGCAGAGAACCTTGCTGATCCGTTTACAAAGACCTTGTCGGCTAAAGTGTTTGATGGTCACTTAGATGGTCTAGGTTTACGAGACATGTCCCATTTTCTCTAGTGCAAGTGGGAGATTGTTGGGATGTATGCCCTATAGCTACATGTGATGTAAACGGTTTCATGTCTTTTGAAATAAAAGGATGCATTATTCATTTATCAAATTGTTTGTTTAAATTTTCGCATGTTATATCTTCATGAATACCATAGATTATTTATGTACCTTCAAGACTTGGTGCATGAGTGTCATGCACCAGAGGATTCAAGTCTGAAGTTAGTAATCTTAAATAGTCCATAGAGAGCAAACAAACCGGTACTTTATTTGTGGTTTATCTATAGCTGCGGTCCATTCTATATTTGGATGGCGATCTTAATCCGGATCGTCCATGTAGAGACATGAGACTGGATGCACCTTATATGATGTGATCATATAGGACTGGACCCAAATAGAAATGACATTCTTATAATATCCATTAAAAAAAGAAGTCATTTCGATCTACTTGATGGTCATATATGGGTTGATCTTAATCCTGAGTGTACTACGAACTCCTACATGGCGGGATATGTCCTTTGATTTACAAAGGTGAGGTTGGTGTAGCAATCCCTGTTGGACAATTATGACTCATAGCGTCACTATTTATACAGATCATGGTGTTGTTGTACAAATTAACTATGTAACAAGAAGATTGCTCTCTTATCATTTATGATTAGATCACCTTAGATATATAAATGATAGGAGGTCCCTATGATTAGTTCCTGGATTGAGAATGATATGAGACAATATCAGTCTAAGAAGGATTAATCATTAAATATCCCTAGTCAGAGTATTATCGAGATAGGACATCGGTAATGCGTAAAAGACTAGTATTGCACTTGTGCACGTTGTGAGGGCATAACGGGCATAGTTCTCATATATTTAAGTATTGGATACTTATGCAAGTGTAGTAGGAGGTTGTGTTTCACCGATGGTACGGGAAACAGCTTCGCTCTGGATAGACCCCTTCGGAATCCCATTGGTAGTATGACTATGTGTCTATGGGAGTCCGACATCAGGGTAGGTGTATTTGGTCTTAACTTGAGACTTGCACCGCTAATACTTACGATAATCAATATACTTTGGTTGAGGTCGTCCAGGGCTTTAACCGGTTCTGTGTACGCCAATACTGGGTATATTGAGAATCGTAGAGTATTGGGTGTGATGTCAAGACGGAAGTATCACTCCAGTCATAGTGGAGATGATGTCACGCATGATACGGTATTAGTGCTCTTAAGTATTGCGCAACCATCAGGATATTATGACTAGGTCATGTATATCCGATTATAGAGACTAGTTACCAGACATCCGACATGTGCTTCGTACGGGGCAGACACAGCTCCAGCCCCAGGCCTAACACGTGACTATCTGATACTGGATCGATATGCACTATACGATGTATACTACGCATGATATAGATCCTTTATTCCTATAAGGATATTTCCTAAGAATTGGGTAGGCATGGCGCTTTGCTAGAAGCCAACCTTGTCTTGTAAATCGGTAAAACATAGTACTTGGTACTTACGTGTTCGGATAGTTCGACGATCGTATTTACTGCCAACATATCTGGGGATCTCATGGGTCGCTTCCCAATGATTCACCGATGACGTATGACTCGCACTCTATATTAATCTGGGATTAATTAGAAGAGAGAGAAAATTAATCTATGATTAATTACGGATATATTTTATCTGGGATAAAATATCGTCTAAAGAGAGAAAATGATTAATTTAGAATTAATCGGTTAAATTAATATATTCGATATATTAAACGAAATTGGATTTCGACGCGGAATTAAAATTAGATTTTAATTCGGGCGAACGAATTAATTTAGAATTAATTCGTTAGCGACATGAATAGTGAATTCGCTAGGCGTAATCATTTAATTACGACGCAACGGAAAATTCGCTAATTGAGAATTACCGAACCCGAGCCCGAGAGTGATTGCGAGCGCATTCGTATTTTGAATTCGAGTACGGCACGCAAGTCACATCAAGCGTCAAATCATTCGTCACATCAAGCGTCAAATCAAATGTCACTTTGAGTGATGTGACAACTTGTCACTTGATTGAATGAATGATGTGACTTGATGTAGTTGGTAGTGGTTGGAAAAGGCTTTTAAAAGTTGATGGTAATATATTGTTACATATATTACTTTGACTTTTGAAAAGTGTATATCATATATTTAATTTTAGAAATCATATATATTTATACCAAACCATTTTACCAACTAATACACATCTCTCCTTCTCCTTTTTCTCTTCATCATTCACGCCCAAGGGGCTGTGAAATTAGCTCACTGGTTTGCTTGCTAAAACCGTGACCTAGGGAAGCTTGAGTGTTGATTTTGTGGCAAAATCAAGTAGAGATAGCAGTCCGAGAGACATGCGAAGGTGATAGGGAAACTCACCCAGGAGCCGGGGGTCAAACGACAGAGATTCGAAGCTCAAATTCATGACTCAAAACTAAAAAAAAAAACAAAAGAGTGGACTGGTGCAGTGGGCGCTACTTTGGTGGAAGAAAATGGTTTTGTTCTTCATCAAATCGTCTCAACCGATCGATGTGAGTATTCTGCTACCTCCGTTGATGTATTCACTTGATTTTTTCATGCTGTTATGATCTTGGGACCTAGATTTTAACCAACAATGGCATCAAGAGCCTATGTTCAAGCATGAAACTTTTAGGGCTTAAAATTGGGTATTTTGAATTTGAGCATGATTTTATGAAATTGGATGATTAAGTATTCTTAATACATGTTGAATTGAAGATTGATTGGATCAATTTCAATAAAATGTGATTAGATCATTTTTCCCCAAAAATTATATGTTGGCCGAATACCTTAGGCATTTTAGAATTCTTGGAATTTTTCATTCTGATTCATTGGATGAGTTGTAATGATGTTGGGTGATGTTAATTTGAGATGGAATTGGATTTAATTTTTAATTGATCAAAAACCCTAAATTCCTTATGTTGGCCGAATACAATAGCCCTATTGAAGTCTTGGATTTCTTTGATTTTGGACATTGGATGTGTTGGAAGTCATCGGGATATGGATTTAATATCGATTGCGAAATTAATTGGATTGAATTCAAATCGGATAAAAATCCCTTATCTTGGCCGAGACTTATTAGCATGGTGAATAGGTTTGATTTTTTATCAAAATATGTTGGACATGTGATGATGAAGATGAGCATGATTAATTGGACAAATTAATGTTATGGAAATATTGAATTGTGTAGTTGATCATGTAATACACTTTAGAATTAATTAGATTATGAAATTGGACTTTATGATTTAATTAATTGGGTTTGAATTGGATTTGGACTTTTAAAGTTGTTATTGGGCTTATTGGGCTTATTGTACAAAGCTGTGTTTAGCAAAACCACTTCCGTTAAGCCCAAATGCGACTTAATGAACCTTTAAAGTTTAATTGGGCCTAATGGGCCTAAATTGATTTCTAGGCTTATGAGGTTACTCCTTGATTGGGCTTTGGTTACCGAAGCCCACGCCTTAAATAAATTAATTGAAAGCCCATTAGACTTGAATTGAATTGACGTTGGACGTTAATCGGTCTTTGAGACGCGTTACGACTAAATTTAGAATTTAAGTCGTAAAAGGTTTATTAGTAAAAGTGTAGTATTTAATTTGGAATTGAATAATGAATTAGAATTAAATGCATATTAAATTGGATTTAATTATGTAGTTTAGTTTAATTCGAGAATTTGTACTTTGAGTACTTATTCGCAAAACGAGTTTGACTCACGCAAAATCAAATCGTTGTTTGAATATTGGATGATCACTAATTATCAGATTAATTAATTTGATTAGATTGATTGATAACATGCTTGTGTGAATACATGGTTGTGATGAATGAATAATGTATATCAGATGGATATTAGTCGGGTGGGGGAAATTTTGGAAATTATTGTAATAAATTTGATTTATTAAATTGGACCTACGTGTCCAGCCTTATCACCTCTATTCTCTTTGTATTCTCTTCTCACCTATTCCCCTCAATGTAAATGAGGTTTCTTTAGAAGTGTAGTGTAACGGGTAGAAGTAATACAAGTGCTAGTTTGAGAGAGAAAGAGAGAGATTTGATCTAGGATCAATGTGTTAAGTATCCATCCGCATATCATTATTATTTATTTTCATATGCGCTTTATTATGTATTTAGAATTCATGTTTAAGGGTGTATGATGATGAGACCTTAATAAAGATAATAAATTGGTTGCCAATTTGCATGCGAAAAACCCTCACTTAATATCATGTGTTTTTCCTTCTATTGAGTGATTCTTACTCAAGATCCGAGATTGGCATTGGGTTGTTGGCCAAAGTCAATCCCTTTGTCCGTCAAAGATGTGTTTGAATCACGAGAGTTTTTTTCTATATCGGTGTCCTGTCCAAGTTGTGGTTTGTTGGCCAAAGTCAAGACCACTTCTTGTCACTTGACATTGATTACGAAGCTTTCCATGGTCAATGGGTCGCGCTTGACTGGGATCATTAGGTTTGTTCTTCCAAAGCCAAGGCCTAGTTGATTCAGAGGAAAAAGGTTAGGGTACGTATTGGATATGTAGGCATATATGGGATATATGTTTCGGACTTGGATGTCCACCTACCGGATCTGGGAGTTGGATTAGATCCAATTGATCTTTGAGATCTACCTAGTTAAATATCATACAATTTGTTGGCCAAAGTCAAGATTGTGTGTTATTTAACGGGATCCTAGCCCACTAGGAAACACGGTTTCCCGAGTACTCGACAAAGGGTTAGAGGCTCGCCGAAAAATAGTGGGAGGCAAGTATTAGATTTGCAATATTCGTTTAATTACTTGCCATACACGCTCAAACATCACTCGTCATTTATATTAAATGTTAGTTGGACTAATATTTAAATTGTTGTTTTAATAAGCAGTTGGACTGTATTATATCTGATTATATATAATTGGATTATAATAATCAATATATTTGAACTAATTAATTTCAATTTACAGTTGATTTTATAATTGGATTATAGTAATCAATGTAATTGAGGTTAATTAATTTAAATTATATTTGATTGTATAGTTGGACTATAATAATCATTATAATAAATTGTACCTGAAATCGTTGATTAAATTGTTGGACTATTAGAATCAAGATTAAATTGAAAGATTGACATTTAAAACATAATCCTAGGGAAAAATGTATTTAAATGATTTAATTTTCAAATTGGGAATAATTTCAGGATGATCCTGGAAATAAATAATAAGTTACTTTATTTGATAAAATAACCTATTATGCCTAAGCCAAGAATTAAGCAAATAGTAGAGCATAATCTTTGGAAGATTTATGTGATGATGACTTAAAGTGCTTAATTCATTGTACTTGTCATAAATCTATGTTTAGATTTAAGAAGTATTAAAATTGTAATTAATAATTCTTGGAGAATTAATGACTAATCTCAAGGAGATAAAGTTAAACTTTACAATTATGTAAGTAGCGCAAGTCGCACCTTACTTCAATATTCTAGAAACCTAAGGCTTGGCCAAAGGCTTCTGAAATATTGGAAAGGGAAAAGGCAAAATCATTATAATCTTCTGGGAAGATAAATGAAATATCCTAAAGTGAATGCCGTTTGGATATGGCAGACACGAAGGAATTAAAGAAAGGGCAAGGCTCTGACTTTAAATAAATTTGTCAAAATTATGTCCATTACTAGTATTGAAATTGGATTTTAAAATACTTAGTGTGGTACATAAAATATATGTATTGATGTTCAGAATATGCTTTGAGCAGGATACTGACTTCAAGCTGAGATTAATCTGCGAACGGAAATGGGACGAAAGTCGCTGTTTCGACCGTAGATACCTAAGTTTAAGAACTACCCTTCGGGTATGTACTTAAATTAGAAACTGTCATAATGTAACTAGTTTGACTAGAAACAGTATCTTTATATCAGTGTTTAATCTGTTGCGGATAAACCTTTATATTCTAGAACACTAAAGTGTTTCATTATATAAAGATGATATTAAGATAAACACATTAGATGTGAATAACAGTATTTATATTTTTAATATAAATAAATCTCAAACATATAAAATGACAAATAAATAGCTCAAACTGATTTGATCAGAAGAGACTTATTTGTGGCATTGTTGTCTAGGACACAATTAAACGAGACTCGTATATCCGTACTTTTGAAGAGTGGGTACTAGGACTAATTTGACAATTCAAATAAAGTCTACGAATCTAGTTTATTAGGTAAAGTACCTAAAACACTATTTACTTGATAATAATGAAAATGCCACCGATCTGTTAGCCCTTGTTCATAGTGAAACAAGTGGGCCCATGTCTAGCTAGGCTAGATGTGGATATGAACAGATCGGCTATAGTATTATACCGTCACGGTAAGACCGTAATGGAAAATACATAAGCAATAAGTTTCATAAATATTTGAAAAATAGTATAGTATTCTTTCAAATGAGGACTCCTCCCGAGACACGTCAGTTTGACGATGTGTCCTAACGGAGAAACCAAATTTTGTTGGACATGATAAGGTTTTTCATGAGTCGCTCTGAGCTACCATTTCCTTCAACGGATATGCATTAACAGTGCAAAACTTATTTAGAATAAGGTTCCATAATAATCTGTTTGACAGACTTAATTTGGGTATGCTAGGCATATGTTTGGATGATACCAAACTAAAACCCAAATTGGATAAGTTCCAATTATAGGTAATCCTATGGATACCATTAGTATTGTACTTATATAACTCACGAGAGAACAATTAGATTGTTGCTCACCATGCGGTTTTCCTAAGAGGAATACCGATATGCAGTGGTAAGTGGGAGGATGGTATAACTCGATGAAAATCGTAGTAATACTGTTCAAGGCATGAAGTCCAAAATGGAACACAAATAGTTCATCAAGGATGAAACTATACCATTGATCTTCGAATACACAAGAACCGCGTAGATCGGAGAGAATCATAAAACAACCTGGGGTATGGGTTTCTGATCTCATCTCATAGAGATGTCTATCTTATTGAGAAATACCATCCAACTACGTATGAGGTAATGATACAAGGTATCAACTCCCTTTTATGGCAAAGTGCCATGAGTCCGAAATGGATTCCATGTATAACAACTATGTTTGGACCCTAGTTGATGTACCGCAAGTCATTGTGCCTATTGGTACTATATAAGTCTTCAAGGAAGACATACATGGATGGCAACATACCAACGTACAAAGCTGGGCTTATGATGGAAATGTATCGTTATCAACATTGTGTTGACTATGGTTCAACCTTTTACCTGTTGCCACGGTAAATCCAATTGGATGATGTTTGCTAAAGCTGTACATTTCATTTATGAAATGTGTCAGTTAAAAGGTCAAAATTGCTTTCCTGAAAAGGAAAACTTTTGGAGGATGTTTACAACATCCTGACGATTTTGTTGTGCCTAAACCAGCAAACAAGGTTTGCGGGTTATTCGATCCATGTTTGAATTGAAGTAAGCATTAGGTTCTTGGAATTGTCGTTTTGATGTAATCATAATGTTTTATGATTTAATTCAAAACAAAATGATTCTTGTGTATATATGAGGGTTAGTGGGAGCGCACTGACAGTGGTTGTCCTGTATAAAATAATGATAATGTATGTCATTTCTTGGAAATGATATTCCCATGAAATAATCGGTGAAAGCTTGGCTTTCATAGAAATTCTCCGTAGAATTCTCGGGAGTAACAACCTTTATTATATGAATAAAGATCTACTGGGATAGATTTAAGTTGTTAACACTCTCTGGGAAATTATACATTGAAAAAAGTACGTAACCTGGTGTCTCATACGCTTTGAGCATATGGAGTCACAATCAGGTCAATCCAAGTGATGGTCACTGGATTGATATTAAGAACATAATGGTATCTTAGAGAACTAAGGATGCTATCTTAAAATATGGAGATGAAGAACTTGAAGTTACTAGGATCAATACTGCAAGTTTCCTAAGCCGATAAAAATGACGGTACTATAAAGTTTAATAACGGAACAATGAGCTGGAAATCTTCCAAGCAAGATACTGTTACCGAATAAACAACAATGCGGATTATTGCTGCAGCTGAGGCAGCAATAGAAGCCATTTGGGTCGATAATAAATCTAATTAGATTAGATATAATTCTGTTAGCGGCTGAGCTAGGCGTCAGCACAGGCTAAAGAACTAATGGTCTCATCAACGATCCAGATATATACTTTGATATTCATCTGATTCGTTCGGATCATACATCGTGGCGATGTGATGATCGTATAAATCGTGTCAGACGATAATCATGAAAATCCGCTGACGAAAAACTTTTCTCAGCAATTTGAGCGAACCGTACATAGTTCGGGTGTTAGGCATTCGAGTGACTGGCTATAGGCCAAGTTGGAGATTGTTGGACAATTATGACCCATAGCGTCACTATTTGTACAGATCATGGTGTTGTTGTACAAATTAACTATGTAACAAGGAGATTTCTCTCTTATCATTTTGATTAGATCACCTTAGATATATAAATGATAGGAGGTCCCTATGATTAGTTCCTGGATTGAGAATGATATGAGACAGTATCAGTCCACGAAGGATTAATCATTAAATATCCCTAGTCAGAGTATTATCGAGATAGGACATCGGTAATGCGTAAAAGATTAGTATTGCACTTGTACACGTTGTGAGGGCATAACGGGCATAGTTCTCATATATTTAAGTATTGGATACTTATGCAAGTGTAGTAGGAGATTGTGTTTCACCGATGGTAAGGGAAACAGCTTCGCTCTGGATAGACCCCCTCAGAATCCCATTGGTAGTATGACTATGTGTCTATGGGAGTCCGACATCAGGGTAGGTGTATTTGGTCTTAACCTGAGACTTGCACCACTAATACTTACGATAATCAATATACTTTGGTTGAGGTCGTCCAGGGCTTTAACCGGTTCTGTGTACGCCAATACTGGGTATATTGAGAATCGTAGAGTATTGGGTGTGATGTCAAGATGGAAGTATCACTCCAGTCATAGTGGAGATGATGTCACGCAGGATATGGTTGTAGGCATTGCATTTTCGCATGTGAAACCCGATGATGAGTCTCAGTTGGAGGCACTACCTTTTTAGCTAAGGACATTGCGGGAAACAAAGATCGGAAGGGGAAATTCGGAATAAGTACGTCACCAAGTTCATTTCACAAGTTCACTGTCTTCGTTAGTGCTGCGTTCGTTACTTCGTTCGAACTTCAGGCAGATTGCGGACGTTCGTGCAGTGTTCGAACTAGCGTTCGAACGGAGTCGGTGTTTTCTGGTTTTGCTGCTAGCCTCGTACCCCAGCCCAATTAGCCCCCCAAAGCCCATAAAACCACATCCCAATTTAATAAATTAAACATTAAATAAATAAATATTAATTAAAACAGTAACTAACATAAGATAATAATTAAATTAATTAAATTAATTAAATAATTGAATAAAAATTTACTAAACAAATCACATACTAAAACTAAAAAGAAGATATACCTAATTAAAATCAATCCTAACCAATTAAAGCCAATCATATATTTGACTTCCTACTAATATTACAACTTCCTAATTTAAAATATTTTGTCCCTCTCAATCTAATCCCTTCCTTGTGAGACAAGGTGAAGCCCTAGCCCTTCTCTATATAAGCAACCCCTAACAAGCCACCCCTCCTCTCGAATCTCTCTAGCTCATGCACACTATTCACACGCAAATCACAACAAAAAAAACCTTAAAGACTACTCACACGCAAAACACAAGAAGGAGAGCAAATCATTCCCTTCATCCCTACCCTCACATCACCAAAATTACACCAAACATAGAACCCCCATCACCGAAAATATACCCCATACAGCAGCCTTAACACACACATAAAACAGCCCCGAACCACACCATAACACCACCGCGAATCACATCCAAAACAGTAGCAAAAATACTTGAAACAGTCCACTAAAACAGTAAGCAGGAATACAGAGGAAACGGCAGCAAAATCATAAGGAAACAGCAGCAAAACAGAGTCGAAACAGTAGCTTGAGCGGCCAAACAGTGAAGGAAAAGGCAAACCAGTGAACCAGAAAAGTTGCGGAGCATCACCCCTACCGATCTTCGTGAACGCGAGTCCGAGAGACGGCTTAAAAGGTTAGACCTGAGGGTACTTCCCACACTCATCTTCATTTGATTTGTTTTGTTATTTATTTTGACTGTGTTTTACCTATTTGTTGAATATTGTTTGTGTATGATGTGTGTTGTGGGTATTGGATGAATGGAAGGGTGTCATCTCTTGTGGTATATCAGATGGAAACCCTGACGTAAATTCTGTAGCCGAATCCGAATGGACGATAGTGCGGTCTGTACTTGGGATACAACTCCACGTACCACTCGAGTAAATGGCACCTTCTTTTGTTTCATGTTGGTTTGATTTATCTATTTTTCGTTACTTAAAATCTGTATGTTGCTTATTTGTGCATGATACAATCGAGTGCATGGGCTTAGTAAGTGCGATGAAAAGGTCCCCTAATTGGAGGGGGTAAAATCCTTCACCACGATGCTTTGCCGCACCGATTGATGTGTGTTCGGTTGAATGCGAGATACGTTCAATCGGGCATACTAAGTTTCATATGATTGTCTTTATTTTCGTATGCATGATTCAATTGAGTGCATGGGCTTAGTAAGTGCGATGAAAGGTCCCCTAATTGGAGGGGTTAAAATCCTTTACCACAATGCTTTGCCGCGCCGCGGTTGATGTGTGTTCGGTTGAATGCAAGATACGTTCAATCGAGCACACTATGTTTAATATTGTTGCTTTTAATTCTTTGTATGCATGATTCAATCGAGCGCATGGGCTTAGTAAGTGTGATGTGAGATCCCCTACGGGGAAGGGTTAAAGCCCTTTACCACGATGCTTTGCCGCGCCGGTTGATGGTGTTCGGTCGAATGCAAGATACGTTTGATCGGACATGTTGAGCTTGACATTGTCATCTTATTCTTTGTGTTGCATGCATCAGGTCTGGTCCGTTCAAACGCGTTCTCGGAACGCTACACGAATGCGAACCTTCTGTTTACCGTTCGAACGCGTTCTCGAACTCTATGCGAACACACACACATTTTCTTAGTCTCGTAATGCATCAGGTCTGGTTTCGTTCGAACGCGTTCTCGAACGCTATACGAACGCGAACCTTCTGTTTATGTTCGATCGCGTTCTCGGACGCTACACGAACGCGAACCTTCTGTTTCCGTTCGAACATGTTCTCGAACGCTACGCGAATGCACATGCACTTTCTTAGTCTCATAATGCATCAGGTCTGGTTCCGTTCGAATGCGTTCTCGGACGCTATACGATGCGAACCTTCTGTTTACCGTTCGCACGCATTATCAACGCTACGCGAACCACACACGCACTTTCTTAGTCTTATCATGCATCAGGTCTGGTTCCGTTCAAACGCGTTACAAACGCTACACGAACGGGAGTACACTGATTGAGTCTGCCCATCACATGTGTGTTTGTATCCATATTAGTTGTCTTCCTTTGCACCACGTCATGACATGTTTATCCCATAGGTTGCATCATTCACTTTTGTATTGACTTAATTGTTTATAATCATATATCTATTGAGTGCTACTTCTTATGGTATATCGGATGGAAACTTAGACGTAAATTCGTAGCCGATTCCGAATGGACGGTAGTGCGGTCTGTACTGGGATACAATTCACGTACCACTTGGAAATGTGCTCACGTATGTGTTTTGTGTGATTAATGTGTTGCTGGTGTTTTCGTGAATACAATATGCCAATAAAATTGTATGTTCGTGTTATTTTGATGTACTTCCAAGCATGTAATCTTCGATGTGAAATATATGTTGTAAGTTCATTTTGTGCATGTGAATTTAGAAGCATGATGCTCTTGGAAATAAGTGTTACTTAAGCCTAATGAATTATACATAAATCCTTTTATTACAAGTGACATAAGTAAGGGACCATTCCGAACCAACGGTTTTAGGTCTTCCCTTGCGAGGGGTGGGTGAGTGCGGCCTTAAATCTCATTTTCCGGTTCACACCGGTGGCTGGTGGGTGGACTCCATTATTCTCCGGTTTAGTCCCCCGTGACTACTCCGTACTCCCGACTAGGCCGCAAGCCTAGAACAGCATGCGTCGTCCAGTTTCTGTGTTCCCACAGTCTGGCGACTCCACTGGGGATAGAGAATTGGCCTCGAAATATTGTCTTGTAATGTTTGGATTTATGTTTTAATTGACCCATGTCTATAGTGGATAAAGTGGGGGTTTAATCAAAGGCATTTGAGGCTAGGTAATGGTTTGGTGTCTTCCTTCACTCACTACCTTTCTAGAAGGAAAAGCTGTGAAGGCACCTAGATAGCCATCTACTCGTAGCCTTTTGTGATGGACTAATTTGGAGGACTCGTTGTTTATTCCTGACACCAAGCGATAAGAGCCTAAGAGGCTTGGGTATTTAAGTGAGCCTCGCTCCACCTTCCCTCTGGGGAATCTACAACGGGAAATCCATTTGACAGTCCGTCACACACCATAGCTCATTGGCACGTACCTTAGTGTATAAAAAGGGGTGCGCTCACTTGGTCACTGGAACCCTTGAGTGGGGAGACCTAGTTGTGGGTATCCTCGCCGGTGAGAGCCTTTGTCCTATACTCTTGCAAACCCACCCATAGACCGGTTTGTATGGTTAAAGTAACAATTATTTCCTGAGTATGTGCTTGTGGACCATCCTCATTTGGATGCAGTTGGACTATTGTCAGAAATGCGGACTTGCTGGGCCATTTAAACTGGGGCGAGTTCGTACCTTATGACTATTAGGCCCAAGCTTCTGAAATGTTGATGGGCCATTATGTAGAAATTATTACATTATGTTTGCATTATCTTTCTTCTATGCTTGTGTTTGGGAACATCGTCGTTTGGATCCATTTTGGACCATTTGTCATGGGATATGGGCTTGTGGGCCATTTAAACTGGGACAAGGATGTATTTTATGACTATTGGGCCAATGGCTTCTAAGTGTTGATGGGCCACTTTGTGCTTGTGTTCGAACATTACCATTTGGATTTAGTTGGGCTCCTTGTCATAAGATGTGAACTCGTTGGGCCATTTAAACTGGGATGGGTTCACTCCTATGACAATTAGCCCGAAAGATTCTAAAATGGTAACGGGGCCGATTTGTTTGAAAATTTTAATTGATTTGATATGTTATATATGTACATATGCACATCATGCATACATATATCATGTTAACACCGTCTATGTCTCAAAAAGACAACATAGATACCGTTTGGGTTAGAGAAGGGACAAGACTCACTAAAAGAACAAGTATGAGTGAATCTGATAATGAGGTGTCCCATATGGATCAGTTAGAGAACAGTCTCGCCAAGGTCACTGAACAGTTGCAAGCTTTGACTACTGCTGTGGCTGGTATAGCGGGTGGGTCTCGTGCTGGGGGTTAGTTCTGGGGATGTGAAGACAAGAGGAACCTCCGAACAGATTGGGGGATGATACCCCCACTTTTGATGATGATATGGCAGAGTATGCAGCAGGCAGAGTATCTGGGTCTCAGGCAGAGTTACAGAAACTTCGGGATCAGGTTGAGTCGGTTACCCGCAGATGAGGGGTAAGAATGAGGATTTGCTGGATTATGACACACTGACTTTCGAGGAACAGTTGCCGGCACAGTTCAAGATGCCTGATATGGCTAAGTTTAACGGGAATGGGATCCAAGGGTGCATCTCCGACATTTGTATCAGTATGAGTTCAGTTGGCTTATCTCAGCGCCAAGTGCAGAAAATTTGGAATGTCGCTCGAAGGAGCTCCGTGGTATGGTACCACAGTTTGGAGAAGAAAGTGAAGGAAGATTGGAGGGAGTTGGCCGATGCTTTCCTAAAGCAGTATGTCACTGACTTAGAGATCGATCTGTCACTCGTGATCTGGAGAATGTTAAGCAGAAAGCAGAGGAGATTTAAGGAGTATGTGGACCGGTGGAGGGGTCAGTTATTGAAAATGCAGACTAGGCCTCGGAGAAGATCAGATTAAGATGATTATCAAGGGCACCAAGCCCTCCATTTATAGCAAGTTGAGGAGGATGACCTCCATGATTGCAGACTTTCGGCAGTTGAGGGAAACTGTCATGGATATTGTGGAAGAAGAGGCCGAGAATTGAAAATTCTATGGTCTTAACAGGAGGCCCATTGGGGGAACATCGGGAGCAAAGCCCGTTTCTGCTGAGATTGCCGCTATCCGGAACCGGTAATTTTCCAACTTGGGAAGGCCCCTGTCCAAGGTGCTAGAGAAATTGAAGAGGCAAGGGCTCTTAAAACCCTTGGATGCCAAACCATTACCCAATCCCCTACCATCACATTATAACCTAAGCCTTTACTATCACATCCACCAACAAAAAGGCCATGATACCGACAACTGCGCCCGACTGCGCCATGAAATCCAAGACCTGATTGACTCCAAGAAAATACCTAACCCAGAAACAGAACAGCCTGACACACACAGAAACCCCTTACCCAACTACCGTGCCGTACTACCACCACCAGCCTATATGATCAATTCTGGCCTCCCAGAAGACCTTGTCCTGAAATCCTTTTACCCTCAAGCCTTTTTCCTGGGAATCTGGGATAGTACTAGTGAATATGAGTTTGAGCAGGAAAAAAACTTTTGGCTTGATTTCTCTAGCAGTGATGAGGAAGAAGTAATGGGAATGACACGTAGCGGTCGTTTTTACAATGATATGGCGGAAAAGGGTAAGGAAGCTTTGACAGATGGCAGAGAGAAGTGGTTGAGATGGCAGAAAGTACTGAGGGAGATGTAGTACTGAGGTAATTCAGGAAGACTAGAGCACAAATGAGTATCTGGGAACTGTTATGTGCATCTCGGGAGCATAGGCAGACCATGGTTGAGGCCTTGAGCAAGATTGTGGTACCGGAAGATGCCAACCCCGTAATATTTGTTGGGTCGGTTCAGAAGGAAGCTTTGCAGATATCCTTTTCTGAGGATGAACTCCCGGCAGAGGGGAGAAATCATAACAGGCCTCTATTTATCAGGGCCGAGGTGAGGGGCAAGGGAACTTTATGTGTGATGGTGGATGACGGTTCGTCCATCAATGTGTGCCCGCTGAAAATTCTGGCAAGATTGGGTATGAAAGCAACAGACTTGGACCCCTCCAGTATGACTATTAAGGCTTATGATGATAGTAAAAGGGGAGTTGAGGGTACTTTTATGGCTATGGTCAAGGTAGGGCCGATTGAAGATGAGGTTGAGTTCACAGTACTGGACATCCCGACTACTTTCGCCTTATTTTTGGGAAGGCCTTGGTTTCACAAACTTGGGGGCGTGCCTTCCACTTTGCACCAGTTGATCAAGTTCCCGTATGAGGGAGAAGTTGTTACCATCCGGGCTGAGTTAGATAATGCTGTGGCTGCCTTGGAGATACAACCTTTCATGAGGTTTCAGGTGTCAGCTACTTTTGAGGAGTGGGTGGATCCTAGGGTGGCTAGGATTATGGAGAAAATGAAGTTTGAGCGGGTAGAGGTTCAAAATTGCCAGATTTCAGAGGACAGACCACTCGGAAGGTTTGGGGTACAAGTCTGATGAAGAAAAGCCGAAGGTCAAGAAAAAGGGCCTGAAACTGATGGAATGCTTTGTGAAAGCCTCAGGATATCAAGGGAGCCTGAACCTGTGGAAGTTAATGGGATTGTGGGTACCTGGATTTGAGATCTTCCAGGATATGTTGGGTTAGAAACCTTGACTGAAGAAGCTGTGGAAGCAGAGATTTGGGAAGAGGAATGATGAAGTTGGAGAGCCTGACTCTGGGAGAGGACGAAAAACCTGAGGAAGATCTGATTGCAGAGGAAGAAATGTCTATAGATGATGAAGACATTTACCTTCCTGATTTGTTTGAATGTACTTCCGCATTATCCAATAATAAAGACATTTCTTTTGCTTACTTGCCTGAGTCATTTCCATTTACTCTGCACGAATCAAGCATATTTGACATCAGTTCAGCCAAAACTATTGCATTTAACTTGGGTACACTTGAGAACCCCAAGGAAATTCTGATTGCAAGTGAAGTAGTAACCTCCGAAGAAAGGGAGAAACTAGAAGAAGTGTTGGTCAGATATGCCAAAGTGTTTGCTTGGTCCTATGAGGACATGCCTGGGGTAGACAGAGAAACATTGCCCAGCACACAATACCAACTTATCCGAATATGAGGCCAGTAAAACAGAAACTTCGACGGATGAGACCAGAATGGGCTGAGAAAGTCAGAGAGGAAGTTAAGAAACAAATAGATGTGGGGTTCCTGGAAGTAGTAAAGTATCCTGAATGGTTGGCCAATATAGTACCGGTACCGAAGAAATATGGGAAGGTCAGAATGTGTGTAGACTACAGAGATCCCAACAAAGCTTGTCCGAAAGATGATTTTCCTCTGCCGCATATAGATGTTCTGGTTGATAGTGCGGCTTTATCTGCTATGTATTCGTTTGCAGATGGATTTTCAGGTTACAATCAGGTTCTCATGGCTGAAGAAGACAAACACAAGACTGCATTTGTTACTGAGTGGGGTACTTATTGTTACAAGGTTATGCCGTTTGGGCTTAAGAATGCGGGGGCTACTTATCAGCGGATGGCTACTACACTTTTCCATGACTTGATGCACAAAGAAATTGAGGTGTATGTGGATGACATGATGGTGAAATCAGAGACAAGGGTTGGGCATATTGAAGCACTGGAAAGGTTCCTTCAGAGAGTTGACAGATACAACCTGCGGCTAAATCCCAAGAAATGTGTGTTTGGGGTGACATCAGGGAAATTCCTTGGTCATACAGTGGGAATGGGCAGAATAGAGGTAGACTCCGAAAAGATCAAGGCAATCACAGAAATGCCCGCACCGAAGACAGAAAAAGAAGTCAGAGCATTCTTGGGGAAGATTCAGTACATCAGTCGGTTTATTGCCAAGTTGACATCGGTATGTGAGCCTATCTTCAAACTGTTGAGAAAAGATCAGCCAATGAGATGGAATGAACAGTGTCAGACAGCCTTCGACAGAATCAGAGAGTATTTGGTAAAGCCACCTGTATTGAAACCTCCGAGACGGGCAGACCTTTGATATTGTATGATGGTACAGGCAGATGAGACAGGGGAGAATAGAACATGCAGTGTATTATCTGAGTAAGAAGATGCTCTCGTATGAGGCTCGATATCAGTAGGTTGAGAAGATTTGTCTTGCAGTGGTATGGGCTTCCATAAAGTTGCGGCATTATTTCCAGTCTTACAAGATCCAAGTGGTGGCAAAGGAGAATCCTCTGAAATATCTTCATTCAGTGCCTTCACTAGTGGGAAAATTGGGCAGATGATTGGTATTGCTGACAGAGTTCGACATTGAGTATCTCACCTCCAAAGTGATCAAAGGGCGAGCAGTGGCGGAGTTCCTAGCACTACAGCCTATTGAGGGGGATCAGTATAAGTTTGAGTTCCCAGATGAAGAAATTAGTGCTATAACAGTTCAAAGATGGAAGATGTATTTTGACGGAGCAGTAAATTACAAGGGAGCCGGAATCAGGATCGTGATAGTGACCCCCGAGGGAGAGACTTTGCCTTTGGCCAAGAGATTGACATTCAGGGTGACTAACAACATGGCTGAGTATGAAGCATGTGCTTTTGGTTTGACAACATTGATAGCCTTAAAGGCCAGGAGTATGGAAATCTACGGAGATTCTATGTTGGTAGTCCAGCAGATGCGAGGAGAGTGGGAACTGAAAGAAGAACGGTCGAAACCTTACCTCTTTCACCTCAGAAGTGGCACAGGTTATCCCCGAGTGTAAGTTTCAGCACTTACCGAGAGAAGAGAATCAGATGGCAGATGCATTGGCTACACTTGCAGCAACTTGGGAAGATCCAGAAAAGTTAGTGATGAGACCGTTGATACTGACAACAGCGAACAGACCTGTTTATGAGATAGAGAGGATTCTGGAAGTTGAGGTCGATGATGGTAAACCTTGGTATTATGACATTCAGAAGTATCTGGAACATGGTGAACTCCCGGAAGGGGCAGGTAGAAAAGACAGAATAGCTATCCAGAAGTTAGCTTCCCAGTATGTGATCTTGAAAGGGGAACTGTACAAGAGGCAGGCAAACGGTATTCAGTTGAAGTGTTTGAGACAAGAAGAAGCTCAGCATGTAATGGAAGAAATACACGCCGGGGTATGTGGTCCGCACATGAACGGGTTGAATCTGTCCCGCAAGATAGTGAGACAAGGTTTTTATTGGTCAGCCATGGAAACAGACTGCGCAAAGATGGTAAAGCACTGTCATGACTGTCAAGCACATGGTAATTTGAATCACTTACCGCACACAGAATTGCACGGGTTTTCAGAGTCGTGGCCTTTCTCAGCATGGGGAATTGATATGATTGGAGAAATTCGACCGAATGCATCGAATGGGCATCGCTTCATAGTAGTGGCAGTAGATTACTTCTCGAAGTGGGTGGAATCCGAATCATTCCGTAATGTTACAGCAAAACAGATGGCAAAGTTTATAGCTCGGAACCTCATTTGTCGGTATGGTATGCCACATCATGTGGTGACAGACAACGGGGTCCAGTTTCAAGGAGAGACGAAGGTAATGTTACAGAGGTATGGGATAGGCCACCACTAGTCGTCACCGTACAGGCCGCAGGCAAATGGGGCAGTTGAGGCAGCCAACAAGACTATAAAGACGATTTTAGCCAAGTGTAGGACCCAGAAACTGGACGACGCTGTTCCGGGCTCGCGGCCCGGTTGGGAGTACGGAGTAGCCGCGGGGGGGACTAAACCGGAGAAATAAAATGGAGTCGCCACCCGGTGTGAACCGGGAAAAATGATTTAAGGTCGCACTCACCCCTCGCAAGGGAAGACCTCAAACCGTTGGGTTCGGAATGGTCCCTTACTTATGTCAATTGTAATGAATGGATTTGTGCAATTTTAACCAAGTCTACTCAACATACATATATATACATGCTTCGAAAGTAAATTTTCATTACGGTAAACATGCAATACCATACAATGAACATGCTGAATTATCAACACAAAAAACTAAATAACAACCTAAGCGTAAACGTAGATTAAACTCTTATAAAGAAAGAAAATAACTATAACATACATGTAGGAAATAACGTACTAACGACCCAATCATGCTTAAGGAATAAAAACATACTAGCAACCTAATCATGCTCAAATACAAGGTTTGGATGAAACGAAATACGTGTGTCTCTCAAGTGATACGTGGCATTGTATCCCGAGTGCAAACCGCAATACCGTCCATTCGGATTCGGCTACGGAATTATGTCCGGGTTTCCATCCGATATACCACAAGAGGAGAACACATATTCCGTTCACCCAGAAATCACATCATGCACCAATTCACAATAATCATGCGAAATAAAACAATAAAATAACTAAAAATAAAGGATAATAAATAAAAGGGTGCCCTCAGGTCTTACCTTTTAAGTCGCTTTCCGAGATTGCGTTCCACAGTGCCGGAAGGGATATCGTTTTGCTGTTTTCACTGGTCCGCTGTTTCTACAGTTTTCACAGGTTCATTGTTTTCTCTGTTTTCACTAGTCCGCTGTTTCCACTATTTTGACTGTTTTTTCCATTTTCACTCGCGGTCTCCGCCCGCTGTTTTCTCCATTTTTTATTCCACTGTTTTGGGCTACTTTGTCCTCGGTTATGTGTGCATTCTAACAATTCATTTCGGCAGTTATGGAGGTGTTAGGGTCACAATTTTAGAGGGGCATCACTCGCTGTTTTGAGTGGGTTCTAGAAGGCTGTTGGGACAGTGTATGGTTGTGCAGTGGGCTGGTTTGGTGCACATGAGGGGGTTGTTTGAGGGTGATGGCTGATTACATGCATGGCTAGGGTTCTTGTGATGCCGAGAGGTTGGGGCTAGCTAGGGTTGTTAAGGTGAGTTTCACGTGAAGTGTGCAGGGGTTTTTTTTGGCAGTGGAGGGTGCTTTGTTGATGACAGTTTGGTGAAGGTCAGTAAGTTATACGTGAGGGGGTCTCGGTTCTTCATGTGCATGGGCTCGGTTGATGATGATGCAGTGGGCTCTTCTCGGCAGTGTATGGAGGTGCTGGTTCTCGGTAATGAAGTGAGGGGTTGGTGAGCAGTGCAGTGGCTGGTTCTCGGCGGTGAATGGTGCAGTTTGTGGAGGGTTTACGTGAAGGTCAGTTGGTCCAGGGGCTGTTGATGATCATTTGTTTATAGAGGATCAAGAGTTGGTTCAAGTTGCTCCTCTCGGAAGTGGGTTGTCTTTTAAGGCTTGGTTCTTGGTTAGGGACGCAAGAGAGACGAGTTAGGGTTCAGTCCTTTTTTACGTGTGCATGAGGAAAATATTGTTCTGTTTGGTGAGTTGCTCGTGATGGGGCTGCTGCTGAAGGTGTGATGTGTGTGTGGTGCGTGAGGGCTGCAGTTAGGGGGTGTTAATGGTGTTGTTCACGTTGGTGAGAGTGAATGGGCTGCGTGGATCCAAGGACACTGTGAAGGCAAGGATGCTATGTGTTTGTGGCACGTTGGCTAGGTAAATGAGGGTGCAGGTCAGGGCTGTGTTTCGGCTTTGGCTGCTGTGAGCCACTTTGGCGTGAGGAGTGTGTTTGCGAGTGTTTAAGGTGCTGCAAGTTTGGCTAATTAGTGGACAGCAGTGGAGGCAGTTTCAGGGCTTCAAAATGGCATGAAATGGGCTGTTATTATGGGCTGCAGTGCCGTGGATAACTGCAGTGAGTCAGTGGCTTGTGGTTGTGTGAAAATGCAAGGCAAGACTGTATGAAGGGTCTCTTTTGGCGTGAATGGCTAAGGGTTGTTGTAGAGGTTCATGTACGTGTGTCTTTTAGTGGCGTGGATGATGATGTGCAGTCTTTGTGGTGGTTCCAGTGGTGATTTGTGACTTCCTTGTGCGCGTATCTCCCACTATTTTTTGTACATGAAGTCAGTGAGCTGCCTTATTGAGAAGGGGGCGTGAGGGCTGCATTCTTTCCCTCTTGTGCGTGTCTCTTGGTGAAGGTAAGGGGCTGAGTTGGGTGGTTACATGTGCGTGAACTGCAGTGAGGTGAAGGGGCTGTTGGTGTGCTTTCTAGGTTTCAATTTGGCCTCCCTATCCTCCCGGGTGCGTGAAAGGAGTATGGTTCTTTTCAAGGTGCTGGGCTGTGTTGGTCAAGGTTATGGATCTAGGGTCAGGCCGAGAGATGTGCCTCCTCTAGGGATGAAGATGAATGATGGTTCCAGGTGGATGATTGAAGGCAAAATAATGAGGTGTTGCCGTCAAGGTGCGTGAAGGGTATGGGTTTCTTTATTTGTTATGGGTGGTAGTTTAGTTTGTTTGTTGGCTAGTGTTTTGGCTTCGTATTGGTAGTTACAAGTTGGTCAGTGGAGTGATGGGTGGCTATGGGTGCATGGGTTTATTGATTTTTGTTGTTTATTATTTGGGAAAATGTGGCATTATGGGCGTGGGTCATGAGAATCTTGGTTTGTTTTGTGAAATTATTTGGTGGAAGATGGAAAATTGAGTGGCTTTCACGTGGGAGTGTATGGGGAATGGAAAAGGTGGCATTAGTGAACCGGGCCGAGGATAAATTTAAAAATGAGACCGAACGAGCGAACCCGAAGCTTGAACAAGCGAACCAAATCCAATAAAAATGTCAATTTTTAACCCTTCCCTTCCGACGACTGCTTTCCGCAACTTCCGCAACTAAAAAGTAGTGCCTCCATTCGAGGCTCATCATTGGGCTGATATGCAAAAATGCAATGCCTACACCAAGATGATAGAAAATTGCAGAGATTGGGCCGAGAAATTACCGTATGCTTTGTGGGGGTACAGAACATCAGTAAGAACATCAACAGGGGCCACACCTTACTATTTGGTCTATGGAATGGAAGCAGTACTGCCAGTAGAAGTGGAAATACAGTCTATGAGGGTATTAGCAGAGGCAGAATTACCAGAACGGGAATGGGCCGCACAGAGGTTTGATCAGTTAGCACTATTGGATGACAAGAGAACGAAGTCTTTGTATCACATGCAGTTGTATCAGAAGAGACTAGCTCGGGCATTCAACAAGAAAGTGCGTCCTACCAAGATCAGAAAGGGTGATTTGGTACTTAAGCAATCGAGGCCATCGACAACAGATCCGAGAGGAAAATTCAGACCTAACTGGGAAGGACCTTACATAGTGCAGAAGGTAATGGGAAATGGAGCAGTGAAGCTATCAGACTTGGAAGGAAATGAGTTCACCGAGCCGATCAACGTAGACAGATTGAAGCAATACTTTGCCTGAGGGGGAGAAGATCGAGCAGTTACCACGGGAATTAGCAGAAGACCTAACCCAACGGAATAAGAAATCATCATGCATACACGTAACATTGCATTTTCTTCGTGTTTGTTTCTGTTTTGTGTTAGCAGGTTTGAAGAAAGGAGAAAGCGGCAGAAATGAGCCAAGTAGTGTCAAAGCAATTTCAGTTTTTGGGATGAGTCCCAAGGGACGAGGCCCATATCAGCTTGGGGATGAGGCCCATATCATGTCATCTCCGGGTATGGAGAAACACCATCAGTTCGAGGGCGAGGTCCCTATAGTCAACGGTGTTGGGTCGAGGTGCCCAGGGTCGAGGTGCCCCCGTTGTCGGTTGTAGTTCCGGGTCGAGGTGCCCAGGGTCGAGGTGCCCACTACATCATCAGTTCGAGGGCGAGGTCCCTATAATCAGCGGTCTTGGGTCGAGGTGCCCAGGGTCGAGGTGCCCCCCATTGTCGGTTGTAGTTCCGGGTTAAGGTGCCCAGGGTCGAGGTGCCCATTACATCATCAGTTCGAGGGCGAGGTCCCTATGGTCAGCGGTGTTGGGTCGAGGTGCCCAGGGTCGAGGTGCCCCCGTTGTCAGTTGTAGTTCCGGGTCGAGGTGCCCAGGGTCGAGGTACCCACTACATCATCAGTTCGAGGGCGAGGTCCCTACAGTCAGCGGTGTTGGGTCGAGGTGCCCAAGATCGAGGTACCCCCATTGTCGGTTGTAATTATTGGGACGCGTCCCAGGACCGAGGTCCGCTACAGCACCAACTCAGCTCGAGGCAGTAGCTGAGCCAGGTAAGTGAAAATGCATTGCATAACTTTGATAGGATCGTTCAAAGTCACACACTGCACAAGTCCCATCAAAGTGGGGGCGACTGTAGGCATTGCATTTTCACATGTGAAACCCGATGATGAGTCTCAGTTGGAGGCACTACCTTTTTAGCTAAGGACATTGCGGGAAACAAAGATCGGAAGGGGAAATTCGGAATAAGTACGTCACCAAGTTCATTTCACAAGTTCACTGTCTTCGTTAGTGCTGCGTTCGTTACTTCGTTCGAACTTCAGGCAGATTACGGACGTTCGTCCAGCGTTCGAACTGGCGTTCGAACGGAGTCAGTGTTTCTGGTTTTGCTGCTAGCCTCGCACCCCAGCCCAATTAGCCCCCCAAAGCCAATAAAACACATCTCAATTTAATTAAATTAAACATTAAATAAATAAATATTAATTAAAACATTAACTAAATAAGATAATAATTAAATTAATTAAATAATTGAATAAAACATTTACTAAAAAAAATCACATACTAAAACTAAAAAGAAGATATACCTAATTAAAATCAATATTAACCAATTAAGCCAATCATATATTTGACTTCCTAATCTAATATTACAACTTCCTAATTTAAAATATTTTGTCCCCCCTCAATCTAATCCCTTCCTTGTGAGACAAGGTGAAGCCCTAGCCCTTCTCTATATAAGCAACCCCTAACCAAGCCACCCCTCCTCTCGAATCTCTCTAGCTCATGCACACTATTCACACACAAATCACAGCAAAAAAAAACCTTAAAGACTACTCACACGCAAAAAACAAGAATGAGAGCAAATCATTCCCTTCATCCCTACCCTCACATCACCGAAAATTACACCAAACACAACACCCCCATCACCAAAAATATACCCCATACAGTAGCCTTAACACACACATAAAACAGCCCCAAACCACACCATAACACCACCGTGAATCACATCCAAAACAGTAGCCAAAATACTTGAAACATTCCACTAAAACAGTAAGCAGGAATACAGAGGAAACGGCAGCAAAATCACAAGGAAACAGCAGCAAAACAGAGTCAAAACAGTAGCTTGAGCGGCCAAACAGCAAAGGAAAAGGCAAACCAGTGAACCAGAAAAGTTACGGAGCGTCACCCCTTCCGATCTTCGTGAAACGCGAGTCCGAGAGACGGCTTAAAAGGTTAAACCTGAGGGTACTTCCCACACTCATCTTCATTTGATTTTTTTTGTTATTTATTTTGACTGTGTTTTACCTATTTGTTGAATATTGTTTGTGTATGATGTGTGTTGTGGGTATTGGATGAATGGAAGGGTGTCATCTCTTGTGGTATATCGGATGGAAACCCAGACGTAAATTCCGTAGCCGAATCCGAATGGACGGTAGTGCGGTCTGTACTTGGGATACAACTTCACGTACCACTCGAGTAAACGGCACCTTCTTTTGTTTCATGTTGGTTTGATTTATCTATATTTTGTTACTTAAAATCTGTATGTTGCTTATTTGTGCATGATACAATCGAGTGCATGGGCTTAGTAAGTGCGATGAAAAGGTCCCCTAATTGGAGGGGGTAAAATCCTTCGCCACGATGCTTTTCCGCACAGATTGATGTGTGTTCGGTTGAATGCGAGATACGTTCAATCGGGCATACTAAGTTTGATATGATTGTCTTTATTTTCGTATGCATGATTCAATCGAGTGCATGGGCTTAGTAAGTGCGATGAAAGGTCCCCTAATTAGAGGGGTTAAAATCCTTTACCACAATGCTTTGCCGCGCCGGTTGATGTGTGTTCGGTTGAATGCAAGATACGTTCAATCGAGCACACTATGTTTAATATTGTTGCTTTTAATTCTTTGTATGCATGATTCAATCGAGCGCATGGGCTTAGTAAGTGTGATGTGAGATCCCCTACGGGGAAGGGTTAAAGCCCTTTACCACAATGCTTTGCCGCGCCGGTTGATGTGTGTTCGGTCGAATGCAAGATACGTTTGATCGGACATGTTGAGCTTGACATTGTCATCTTTATTCTTTGTGTTGCATGCATCAAGTCTGGTTCCGTTCAAACGCATTCTCGGACGCTACACGAATGCGAACCTTCTGTTTACCGTTCGAACGCGTTCTCGAACTCTATGCGAACACACACACACTTTCTTAGTCTCGTAATGCATCAGGTCTGTTTTCGTTCGAACGCATTCTCGAACGCTATACGAACGCGAACCTTCTGTTTAACATTCGAACGCGTTCTCGGACGCTACACGAATGCGAACCTTATGTTTACCGTTCGAATGTGTTCTACGCGAACGCACATGCACTTTCTTAGTCTCATAATGCATCAGGTCTGGTTCCGTTCGAATGCGTTCTCGGACGCTATACGAACGCGAACCTTCTGTTTACCGTTCACACGCATTATCAAACGCTACGCGAATGCACACGCACTTTCTTAGTCTTATCATGCATCAGGTCTGGTTCCGTTCGAACGCGTTTGCAAACGCTACACGAATGAGAGTACACTGAATTGAGTCATGCCCATCACATGTGTGTTTGTATCCATATTAGTTGTCTTCCTTTGCACCACGTGATGACATGTTTATCCCATAGGTTGCATCATTCACTTTTGTATTGACTTAATGTGTTATAATTCATATATCTATTGAGTGCTACTTCTTGTAGTATATCGGATGGAAACTCAGACGTAAATTCCGTAGCCGATTCCGAATTGACGGTAGTGCGGTCTGTACTTGGGATACAATTCCACGTACCACTTGGAAATGTGCTCACGTATGTGTTTGTGTGATTAATGTGTGTGCTGGTGTTTTCATGAATACAATGTGCCAATAAAATTGTATGTTCGTTGTTATTTTGATGTACTTCCAAGTATGTAATCTTCGATGTGAAATATATGTGTAAGTTTCATTTTGTGCATGTGAATTTAGAAGCATGATGCTCTTGGAAATAAGTGTTACTTAAGCCTAATTGAATTATTACATAAATCATTTTATTACAAGTGACATAAGTAAGGGACCATTCCGAACCCAACGGATTGAGGTCTTCCCTTGCGAGGGGTGAGTGCGGCCTTAAATCTCATTTTCCCGGTTCATATCGGGTGGCGACTCCATTATTCTCCGGTTTAGTCCCCCGTGACTACTCCGTACTCCCGACTAGGCCGCAAGCCTAGAACAGCATGCGTCGTCCAGTTTCTGTGTTCCCACAACGGTATTAGTGCTCTTAAGTGTTGCGCAACCATCGGGATATTATGACTAGGTCATGTATATCCGATTATAGAGACTAGTTACCAGACATCCGACATGTGCTTCGTACGGGGCAGACACAGCTCCAACCCCAGGCCTAGCACGTGACTATCCGATACTGGATCGATATGCACTATACGATGTATACTACGCCTGATATAGATCCTTTATTCCTATAAGGATATTTCCGGAGAATTGGGTAGGCATGACGCTTTGCTAGAAGCCAACCTTGTCTTGTAAATCGGTAAAACATAGTACTTGGTACTTACGTGTTCGGATAGTTCGACGACCGTATTTACTGCCAACAAATCTGGGGATCTCATGGGTCGCTTCCCAATGATTCACCGATGACGTATGACTCGCTCTCTATATTAATCTGGGATTAATTAGAAGAGAGAGAAAATTAATATGGGATTAATTACAGAGATATTTTATATGGGATAAAATATCGTCTAAAGAGAGAAAACGATTAATTTAGAATTAATCAGTTAAATTAATATATTCGATATATTAAACGAAATTGGATTTCGACGCGAAATTAAAATTAGATTTTAATTCGGGCGAACAAATTAATTTAGAATTAATTCGTTAGCGACGTGAATAGTGAATTCGCTAGGCATAATCATTTAATTACGACGCAACGGAAAATTCGCTAATTGAGAATTAGCGAACCCGAGCCCGAGAGTGATTGTGAGCGCATTCGTATTTTGAATTCGAGTGCGGCACGCAAGTCACATCAAGCGTCAAATCATTCGTCACATCAAGCGTCAAATCAAATGTCACTTTGAGTGATGTGACAACTTGTCACTTGATTGAATGAATGATGTGACTTGATGTAGTTGGTAGTGGTTGGAAAAGGCTTTTAAAAGTTGATGGTAATATATTGTTACATATATTACTTTGACTTTTGAAAAGTGTATATCATATATTTAATTTTAGAAATCATATATATTATATACCAAACCATTTTACCAACTAATACACATCTCTCATTCTCCTTTTTCTCTTCATCATTCACGCCCAAGGGGCTGTGAAATTAACTCACTGGTTTGCTTGCTAAAACCGTGACCTAGGGAAGCTTGAGTGTTGATTTTGTGGCAAAATCAAGTAGAGCTAGCAGTCCGAGAGACATGCGAAGGTGATATGGAAACTCACCCATGAGCCGTGAATCAAACGACGGAGATTCGAAGCTCAAATTCATGACTCAAAACTAAAAAAAACCAAAAGAGTGGACTGGTGCAGTGGGCGCTGCTTTGGTGGAAGAAAATGGTTTTGTTCTTCATCAAATCGTCTCAACCGATTGATGTGAGTATTCCGCTACCTCTGTTGATGTATTCACTTGATTTTTTCATGCTTGTTATGATCTTGGGACCTAGATTTTAACCAACAATCCCAACCAATAACTACGTACTTTGTGGGCATAGTCTGTTATGTAGCTGGGAACGTTTTACATAGACATGGAATTCACTCATTCTTGCGAGAAGTAGATGAATATCTCTCTTAAGGGTTGATTCGGTGCTTGAACGATTAGAGCGCTCAAGTTTTTCTATTATGAATAGAAAGATTAACATTCATAACAGTTATGAATGAATCGTTCATTAGAGAATCAATGGTACTTAAGATAAAATAATTAGAGGGGTATAACGGACATTATGACCCGACTCTAATTACGAGATATTCGTGAAGGATCAATTCATATGCAATGACTATATCGGTGGACACCGACTTGGATCGGCTTTATATTTCATCTACGACAATGAGAGTGCAACTTCGGGTTTTTAGTGGAATAACCCGGAGTTAATAATTCAGAATATTTAATTAAGAGCTTACTTAATATTTCGAGATTATTGGAGCTCAGAACCGTAGGTCCACTTGGTCCCCGTACTAGCTCGATTTACTTTAGCGGAGCTAACATAATTGGATGGTCCAATTATATACTCACAAAAGGAATGAATATTATTAATGTGATTAATAATATCAATTATATCACACATGAGACTTTATATTAAAAGTTAATATAAAGTATTAATAATTATATTTGATAATTATTAAATTAGAATATTGAATTATATATGATATAATTTAGTAAGGCTAAGAATTATTATCAAGGTAGGATTCCTTATAGGATAAGAAATATGATTTGTTTGTTTATGAAACAAAATCAAATCCTAATTAAAAATCCCCATTGGCCGAAAATACATATGTGTATTAGGGATAAGATTTGTTTTTTTGGAAACAAAATCAAATCCAATTGAATCCCCCCTTGGCTGAAATTTTAATAGTTCTATAGGAAGTAGGATTTGTTTATTTTGGAAGCAAAATCAAACAAGGAATCCTATACCCTAGCTTGGCCAAATTTCTACACCATTGGGAGACTAGTGGTTGATTTGTTTTATGAAACAAATTAACCATAAGTATAAAAGATAAATTATGATTTATTTTTTTTTAAAAAAATACAATTGAAAAAACCCTAGCTTCCATCTCCTTCTCCAAGCTCTCAAGAGTTGAGAATTCTCTTCGGTGTGTGTGATCTTTCTCTAAACCGTTTAAAGATTTGTTTGTGAGTGTAGCACACACTACCCTCCGTTAGTGTCGAGACATAGTTCGGAAGACCTCGTGACGTTGAAAATCATCCCCAAATTGCCCCTATAAGTTGCGGCACTCCCTCCCTGAAGAGTTGCAATTTGCGCAAGTTTCAGGGATCCTCAGGGAGATCCGTTTTGTTTGTTTTTCATTCGGAATTTTGGGAAACACTTTAGGATATCTTTAGGCCTTTATTAGGATTGATTTTTGAAAAAAATCAGATCTGGAACTGACCTGCAAGTGGCGCAAATCAGACCTGCAACTGGGTGTTATTCGCTCCCATAACGTGTCCAAAACAGTCCGTTATTTCACTGCAGTTCAAGGACTGTTCGGGGACTGTTTCGGGGCTATTCCGGGGCTGAAATTTTTTCCAAGACATCAGCAATATCACTGGTAATAATCGGCCAAAGCAAGGGAAGAGCAGAAAAAATTTTCAAGTTCGGTTCGTGAGCCTAATCGCTTCCGCTGCTCGGGGGAATGCGTTCCCTACAGTTTTGCCGCCTCAAACTTAGTATATATATAAGGAGAAGTCTTTTTGTAAGGGAGGGACGCGGGGGAACTAGAAACGCCATATTCACGAAAAGAAGAAAGAGATAGGGAGAGCTTTGTGATTCCCTTTGTAAAACAGCTCGGTTTTCACACCTACCAACCACAAACAGGTCGGCTCGAGCACATTATTATTAGTAAAGCATCGTCTGTTTTGTGTCCGTGGACGTAGGCTGGACTCAATCCGCCGAACTACGTTAATTTCTTGTGTCAATCTACGTGCATTTCATTTTTTACCAAGTTTGCTTTTGGGTTTCCCCTTAACCAAACAAATTCACTGCTGAAGGAATGTTGAATCTCGGGAACAATATTTTTCTGTTATTGTCCCTGAGACGAAAACCAGCCATCAACAGCACATTTTCAATGCAAGAAAAATTCTGAGTGGTTAGAGGAATTATATGCAGTATAATTAAGCATAAATTACTGTGATTAGAGGAATTATATGTGTAATATTCACAAAATTACCAACAGACACCACTCCGAATTAACATGGAAATTACTGTGATTTAGAGGAATTATATGCAGTATAATTAGGCATAAATTGATACTAGCTCTTCAAAATTTGTAACTTTCAATCCCATTAACTACTTATGATTCTTTTTTCTGATTATATCTATTATCTCAAGTTTTGTATCGAATTAATTCATTGACACAAATAATTTATGTGAGAAAATTGAATTATTCGGACCTCGAGGATTGGCAGGATAGATAGCTAATTTTCAAATATGAGATATCCATCCTAATCATTATGGCCGCATTTGCTCAATTTGACGAGTCTGAAAGAATCAATGTTAAAACTTATTGAATCCTTAAACAATTCATGCGAGAATTAGTCATTAGGGGTGCTTAGAAAGTCCATTTTATGAAATTTTTGAAAAAAAAAATAAAAATATACATAGATGCTTTATTTATCACCAAGGCTTGTTTTTGTGTTTTTTTTTTTTTAATATACATATATTCATTTGTTTTAAGCCCACACCATCTTATATCCATGTTTTAAATTATAGATATATGCAACCACTAATCAATGCATGTATTAATTAATTATATCATAATGTTTCTATATTCTCTAAACTTTTAATGGTTTTTTCATGTTCCTGGATTATCCCATATATGTTTGTTCTTATGCTCGTTCAGCCATGTATTCTAGGAACCTCATAAAAGTAATATAAGGAAAGTGGTTCATAAATAGACAGGATTTGAAAATTTTCATTCTCAAATTTAAGTATTGTTTATTAATATTTTCAAGATTTTTGGAAAGTCCAATTTCTTAGACTTCGAAATAATACTCTTATTGTATTTTCTCATGCCCGAACTTAAATAAAAAAATACTTAAATTGTGATTGAATTTTTCAAAACCCGACTCATTTTCTAACCTTTGTGGTATTGCATTTTTGAAACTATAGCTACTGGTGAAATATAAGGAGTGACTTTTAAGTGAAACTAGATGGAAGAATCCCAATCACTATTTTTAAAGTAGTAATTGTGACATTCCACATCTTGTAAAAGATGTTAGTGATGTGTTTATAAGTGATGATTACTCTTAACCAGTAAAATGTGTTTTGGGTGGACTTGAGTCTATGTAAAGAATAAAATTTATGAGGCTACAGCTTCGAAGTTAGGTGGCTAAAAAACCAATACCTTACAAATGGTATTAGAGTTACTCTCAATGGAAAGATTTAGAAGTATGCATTGTTCTTGTTTGTTGGACAATATTTTGCTACTCATTTTTTTAATGATGATCACTCTTAACTAATAAGACATCTTTTTGGAAGTTTTTCGGATCATCACTATAACTTTCTCGAAAGGAACAGTTTTGGAGATATAAATGTGATTGGTAATTTGGTATCAGATACCAAATGAAGATAGCACGAGAGCTTGTTTTCAGGAAAATATGTATCTATTCAGTGAAATGGTATCTCAATTATATCCATTCAAACTTGAGAGCTGATGGTATCCCAATCCAGGAATTTTTTGACACCTTGCCTGTGAACTATTGCAATTTGAAATTACCTACAAGAAATAGCGACAAATAATCTATATACCCAAGAGGGGGGGTGAATTGGGTTATTGTCTATAAATGCATAATTATAAAATCTTTGCCGATTTTAGCTCTTGTTACCAAATAAACTCTTAGATTAATTTTATCTATTTCATTTAATAACCTATATGCAAGTTTTCTAATCAATAAGCATAAACATAAATAAACTTGCAATAGATAAAAGTATAGGGAGAGAGAAATACGACACCGAGATTTATAATGGTTCGGCCAAACGTGCCTACGTCCACTCCCTCAAGCCTCGCTTGAAGATTTCCACTAAAATCCGAGTTTTGTCGTGGCTCACTCGTAACCAAGAGTTTTCCGCAAAGGTACACTCCAAACCTTTCACAACTTTGAGTTTTTTTCGTAGGCGCACTCACAACCTTTACAACTTTGAATTTTATTCGTAGGTACACTCACAACCTTTACAATTACCCAAACTAATGAGATTTAACAAACCGCAAGTGTTTTGATAAAGAAGATTTGTAACACACTTGTGCACTCACAAATAATAAGAAGATTGTGTGAGTTGCAAACCCAGGTGTTCTAAGCTCACTAAATGAAATGAAGATGTGTGTGAGCTTTTAAGACACTCTTGTATTTGTTTTGGTAGAATATGTATGAAGGTTTTCTAAGTCTCTAACCAAACACAAATGAGTTGGGGTCCTATTTATAATAAAATGCAAAGCATTCCCCAATTATCTGCTGAGACCGGTATGCTCACCGGTATGGGACCGGTATGCCAGTCTGGGGTTCCAACGGATACTAACGGCTATATGACCGTTGGGCAAGTATACGTTAGACCAGTATGGTAACCGGTATGAGGACCGATATGGTCCGTGCCGGTTCCAGTAAGTGTGCACAATGAAAAGCTTCACCGGTATGGTAACCGGTATGTAGACCGGTTTAGGTCATGCCGGTTTCAGTGAAGGAACTAGCCGTTGGGCTTACCGGAATGGAGACTGGTTTGGCTTGTGCCGGTTCCAGTAAGCATGTCTAAGGCTTTACATGGCTAGTATGGTCACCGGAATGACACCGGTATGCCGGTCTTAGACCATGATGCAGAGTGATGAAGGTTTTAAGGCATTTTGTCATGATCCTAATGCATCTAAGTGATTGTGCATGCAATCTTATGAGCTTAGGCACTTGAATATTACAATTCACATTACATTATAAATCCTAAGCTAAGACTTCGTAATATATCTTCGATATGCCGCAAGTCTTCACATTCTCGCTCTTCACCCCATATGCTTCGACACGTTTTGTATTGCTTCATGTGTACGTCGAAGTCTTCGTTCGCGTTGACGTCATCAAAATCCAACTATGCGACCAAGTCGCCAACACAATTTACATCTTGATCTTGCCATTAAGCAATTAATTTTATTTTATTTTTTTAAGGAAAGGAAATTTATTAAAAATCCTCACTTATGGCGGAGGAAATCCAAATACAAGTTAATTGAAACGCATCATTCCGGAGCACCACTCTGATCTCCATAGGAACCTCTGCAATAGCCACCCACTCTTTTGTAATGCCGCTATATCTCATACACACTAAAAAACCACTTGGTTTATTTCCTTCCCGGGATATATGATAGATTTTGAAATTAAGCACCTAATTAACCAAGTTGATAAATCATTATTTATTAGTCTGATACCCAGACGGTCCTGAGTTTTGATAGTCCTAAATAAATTCCTAAAATATAGTCCTTATTGTTGAAGGATCAAAATTAAAAAAACTAATTTTAGAGTCTTAATTTGGACAAAAATTTTCCCACAGAAAAACTAATTTTAAAATCCATCATGGCTGTCACTTTTCTTTCTTTAAAGCATCATATACCTGATCCTGACCTCATTGTGGGCTGTGACTGCATTACTGTTTGATATTGACAAAAGACAAGAGAATTAGATTCACCCACTATAATTTTCAGCATAAAGGAGAACTTACAGCTCTATAAATTGCAGCTACCATTACTGCTTCAACTTATAGTTGAAAAGGGAGCTAATAATCAAGAAATAAAATGCAGAGCAGCTATGGCTTTGCTCCCAATAAGAACCAGCAGTATGGTTGGAACACAACGTCCAATGATTACTATTCCCACATATCAAGAATTGAAAGAATGCCTAGCGTTCTTAATGAAGTCCCTCACTACCCCAATGTTCACAGGCCTTTAACAATAACTATACTTATGGAGATAAAGAAAGAGAAAGCAGTACTCAACAGCAGCAGCAAACGAAATCTCCACCAAAGGCGAAGGCTTAAAAGAAGGTTCAAGTGACTGAGCGCGTTGAATTTGTTCAAAGTGCCAAGATCATAAGGATGATGATGATGATGATGATGTTGATAGGAGCTTTGAGGTTTGCGAAGATGGCGTTGACAGTAAAGCTGATAGCTTCATCCACAGGAAGCACAAGGGCTTTGAACTCTGCAAATGGAAGACCTTCAAATTGAATTAGGTTGTTTAAACCACCAGTATGATCTTATCTAAATAAAATGGCTTGTCTTTCAAGTGTTCTTAGCATGTTAAGATGCATTTTCTGTTTCAAGTAATTAACGGTTTCAGTGAAATCCTGAATAGCTAGTGTTGACGACTGTCTTGATTCTGGCAGAATTTCTGTAATATATTTTCTCTCCCTCGATACAGTGAATCCCCTCTCTTTATAGTGTTGGGGAGGCATTGTAATAGTAAGTATAGCAACTATTGGAGACAATCATGGGTAATAACTATCCCTGATTTATCGAGATTTAATATCATTTTAAATTGGAGGGAGAGACCCTTGGTGATACAGCCGCCTCGAGGTTATTCCACTCCTTTTATTGGACTCTCGATATCGTTCTGAGCTCCATGTAGTCATCGGGTCGCATGACAATGGTCTGCAAGCTACTATCTTGATTTCTTAAGAATATGTTATTCTCAGTCTACAGGTCGCATGACATGCGTTCTGTAAGCTCTATCTTGGGATGAGCTTGGGTGACTTCAACAAGGCTGATGGTGGCTTCTCATGATGTGCGAACTCAAATTGGTATTGGGCCTCGCGAGCTAGACTCCACCTCTAGTGGGCTTTTTATACTAGTGGGTCTTTTCACTTGATTGGGCCTGTTCTGACTTTGAACTCTTTTTTTACCCATAATATTGGCCTCAAGCAACGAGTTTAAAGGGGTGTCCCATAGACTGATTATAACGAGCCTCAATGTAGAAAATAAACTGTGGGTTGTTTCGAGGGGTGACAGCTTTCTAGCACGCCATACATCACTTCAGGTAGAGACAGTTGTCTTATAGTGTTTAATGTTTACGAATGTCATTAATTCTTCACTTTGTTCGAGTAGGTGTGACCGCAAAATCCTTGACCGTCACTATTTGAAGATGGTTCATCATTTGGATCCAACTAGGCATGATAAGCAGACCCGGACCTGACCCGAGTCTGCATGGATACGGACGATCCGAGTCCGATTAGTCCCGGATTTGTAAAAAAAATTGCAGATCCAGATCTTCATTTTGAAGACCCGCATTTAACCGGGTCCGGATGCGGGTCCGAGTGGTTCCGGACCCGAATACCCGGGATCCGGTTAAATAAATAAAAAAAAAACATGAGTGACGCCAGTGATTCATCTTATGCCCTTTCTTTGTAGGGTTCGTCTAACATACCCAGGGGCATAAGATACCCCTGGACTTAAATAAAGTAAAAATATATATATAACGGTTAAACCGGTAATGAATATTGAATTTAAAAACTTTTCTCTCTCTCTAACTCTCTCAAATCTCTTTCACTCTTACAGTAGAGAAATTTTTCCCCAAATTTTGTGACCTCTCCCTACATCCAATACCTCTTCCTTTTCCGGTCTTTTTCTTTCTGGGCACTTTGTCTCTCAAATTATTCAAGCTCAACAAACTGTAAGCCCTCACACCCACAAAAAATTGACTCGAAATTTGCTTCTTGGGGCTTAAATCATTAGGGCATTGTCCGATTTGTAGGGATTGTAATGGAACTGGTCTTCTATAGACTGAATAGGCGCAGGCGCGATGATGCTTGTCTCGAAAAAAAGTTTATTGTCAAGTTAAAGAAATAGAGATGGTGGAAGGTCGAAATCACGGTGCAATTAGACGAGAAGAGAGGGAGAAGGTAAAAGGGTATTATAGTATCTGCGCCATCGGAGGAATGCTCAGTGCTGGCACCACCCATCTCGCCATCACTCCTCTTGATGTCCCCAAAGTCATTATGCAGGTGGTTTCTTTTATGATCGATTAGTTTGTCAAAATATAAAGGCATTTGTTTTGTATTTCTAGTTACTTCAAATGTGTTGATTTTGAGGAGTATATATGGGATTGAGGTGTTGTGGCTTTTATTCTACAACTAACATTTTGAGGTTTCTTCTTTAATTGCTAAGAGACTTGATTAATTTAAGTGATGTTATTGTAGGTGTATCCCATCAAATATAGTAGCATTGCCTCATGCTATACTACTCTCTTGAAAGAACATGGCCCTTCTGCTTTTTGGAGAGGTTGGGATGGGAAGTTTTTTAGATATGGTGCTCAAGGGGGTTGCAGATTTGGTTTATATGAGTATTTCAAGAGCCTTTATTCCAATGTGTTGGGTGATTGCAATAGGAGCTTTATTTTCTTTCTTAGTAGTGCATCTGCTGAAGTTTTTGCCATGTGGCTCTCTGTCCTTTTGAAGCGATCAAAGTTCAGGTTCAAGCGCAGCCTCATTTTGCAAAGGGCTTAGCTGATGGCATTCCTAAGCTTTATGCATCGGAAGGGATCTTTGGGTAAGAGATGTATTAACAGTTACTCTTTTAGTTCTATTGCTATCTGATATATCATGCTTCTCCCCTGCCGTTGTGGGTCTTACAATTTATTATTGGTTACAGTTTTTATAGAGGGCTAATTCCACTTTGGTGTCGAAACCTCCAATGTAATTGCTCAATTTCCTTAAAACTTAAATTCTTCTTTTCCCTTGCATTCGGCTGGTTACCTACAATTGTTACGCCCCCTGCAGATTTATATTCCAAGTTGTATTTTACTAATCAGCTTGTCTTCTGGCCCCCTAATGCATTCCCATTTCCCATTAAAGTCATCTTTCATTATAAATTATGTGACCTTCTCAATAAATACTGCAATATATGAAATATTGAAAGATACATGAGGATTTTCCCTTTGTGTGTTTTGATGAGATGCACACCCTATAATGTCTACCATTCTATGGGAGTAGGATCCACAGGAAAATGTACACTTTCTGTATCGGAATGTTCTTCGAACAACAAATGAGGATTGCTCAAAGGCTCAACAACTCGGGGTGACATGTTTAGCTGGCTATGCTGCTGGATCAGTTGGTAGCTTTATTTCCAATCCAGCTGACAACATTGTTGCTTCCCTTTATAACAAAAAGGCTGATAGCCTGATGCTGGTATGATCTCTTAGTTACATTTATGTTTGTGGTCATCATTATCATGCAGAATCAGCATTGTTATAGATTTAACATGGCCTTTTTGATGAGTACACTGTGAAGAAAATTGGGTTGATCAATTTATTTACAAGAAGCCTGCCTATTCGGATAATGCTTGTTGGACCAGTGGTGACTTTGCAGTGTTTTTCTATGACACCATTAAAGTTTTAAGTGGATTGTACGTGTGTTTTTCCAACCAACTTTTACAATCCTATTGATAGAAGCCATAATCCCATTTCTTTTATCAGTAGACTGTTTTGAGCTTTGATGTTTATGTCTTGAATCACTATAAAATACGCTATCCTTGCTTCAAATGGAAAAGTAAATTGAAGAGAATTATTAGGGTTAGCAGAGGTGACTTTTCAAATGGAAGGAAAGGTTTCTTCCAGGATAACATTAAAAGCACCCTTCACTTTAGGTATGAAGTTAGGGAAACCGAGAAACCATCATGCAGAGCTTCATAGATAGAATATTGCCACAATAAGCATGGTTAAATCAAGTAAAGAGACATGCAATAAAATATAATGAAAAATCAAATTGTAATGCTAAATTGGTGTTCCTCTTTCCAAGTGTAGTTGGTTAACATTTTCGAGGTAGATATTAAGAGAGTCCAGTCTTAGTACATATCTTCTTTGTTTCTTCTGAAATTACATGACTTTGGCATTCAACTCGTGCAGGCCAACAAGTGGAGAAGTCACTACTGAAGTAGAAGTAGATGGAAACCATGGAGTAGCCTATGCTGATGGAAAGAGGAGCAGTCTTTTTAACTTTTGGTTGATTCAGAAAAATCATGCTGAATCATTTAGCTCATTTAGATGGTAGCTATTTCATGCCCTACCATCTAATATTAGACTGGGGAAAGCTGTTATAAGCATTTTGTACACTGACCATACTTTCTGCTCAAGCTCTTGCTTGTTCCAACTCTATATGGCATGGTTCATGTATTTTTTTTTTTTAATCTGCAATAATATTATATAAAGTGTTTTCTTCATTTACGTATTACTATTGTTAGTGTTCTGTCCATTTGCCTGAAAATGTAATAGATCATATTGCAACAAATTCAAGTAGTATATTTTACCTGTATTAAGATTATAATGACAAAAAATCTTCAAACTTGGCAAAATTAAGAAACAAGACAAAAACAAGGTTGTTATCCCAAGTAACTTAGACATAGCTGTAAGGATTTCCTCATCTCGTCTACGATGGCATTTGTGTATGATTCAACAAATATTGCTTTCACTATTAAAACCTATTAAAACCTGTAAATGTTCATTCGGTGTGATAATCAGAAATTCTCAAAATCATTCAAATATTAATACCTGTAAATGCTTTCGAGATCGATGGTGTTGGATACGTAGACGACGTTAGACCATCACTTGCAAAACCTACAAATATTTACCTGCTAATTAATCTTTGTACAAATAATTTATTTTTTGAATGAAATAATTTTTCCAGTTATTTCGGTCGGTTACGGATATCCGAGTTTTCGATTGGTTTATGATATTGATACATGTTATCCAAAATTTTTAAACATGTAACAAAACAATAACTTTGAAACTTAAGTTCATAGTAAATAAATGTGTGATTAACAAAAATATTAAGTAGTTATAAAAAAAAACTATAACATTAAGAGAATTCTACTTCATGCTCATTAACTTTAGTAATTATCCTAAGTAAATAATTGATTAATTTTTCAAAATTTATCATATTTGTTTTTCTTTTTTTCAATATTTCGGTTATTTTGGTCAGTTACGGATATCAACATTAACATATGTAATTAATGAAAATTATAAGTAGATATCAACATTAACATATGTTCATTTAATTATCCGAAAGACTATAATTAAAAAATTCTCATCTTATGTAATTAATAAAAAGTCATTTTCATGTCTGTTAATTTAAGTTAATTAAAAATTTAAGACAACAAATATAATTGGAAAAAATTCTCATCTTTTGTAATTAATAAAAATTCATTTTCATACTAATTACCTTTCATATGAAATAATAGTTATTTATAAATAAAAAAAAAGAATTAAAATTTTTCCTCCATGCTCAGTAACTTTAGTTAATATCCGAAATATTATTTTTTCAAAGGTAATTAGCCATAATTACTGGAACTTAATTGAAAATACCAATAACTGATAAAAGAAATAATAAAACGAATCATACACGAATAACTAATAAAAAATAATTTTCATAATAAATACCTTTCATATGACTTCGAGATCGAATTGAAGTAATAAACATGATAAGTGAATAATTTGTAATTATTAGATATAACCAATACATGCAACTTCAAACCATCAATATGCAATTTAACCATTAAGATGCAACTTTCAACCTTAAAAGATGATAAGTAGATGTATGTCCCAAGTGTAGTAATTATAACCGAATTTAATATTGACATAAATAAATAGAAAATTGATTAATTTAATATGGAATCGATTTTCAACCTTAAAAGAAGCAACAAATATTTTAAACTTGAAAAACAAAAAATTAAATAATTTTTAAGAAAAAATCACTTAATATTGTGCTAGGGCGCATAAATATGACCATTGAATATGCAACTTCCACCATTAAACTTGTCACTTTCACCAATAAATATGCAATATTTCGAAGATGAAACCTTTAGCAATAACATGCAAAATGAAACCGTTGGACTTGAAACTTTAACAATAACATGCAAATGCATCTGCCTCGAAAATCGCATCTGTAACTATGACTATTGAATATGCAACCTCTCAAGCAATAACGTGCAACTTTCACAATAATAGCAATATTTCGAGATGAAACCTTTAGCATAAACACGGCAAATGAAACTGTTGGACTTGTAACTTAGCAAATAACTTCAACTGCACATGCTCTCGAAAATGCCACACATGCACGATATGCCACCGTTGAATATGCAACTTCACCATTAAACTTGCCACTTCAACCAATAAATATGTAAAATTTTAAGCAATATTTCGAAGATGAAACCTTTAGCAATAAACATGCAAAATGAAACCGTTGGACTTGTAACTTTAGCAATAACATGCAACTGCATCTGCCTCGAAAATCGCACATGCAACTATGACCGTTGAATATGCAACTTCCACCATTAAACTTGCCACTTTCACCAATAAATATGTAATATTTCGAAGATGAAACCTTTAGCAATAAACATGCAAAATGAAACCGTTGGACTTGTAACTTTAGCAATAACATGCAACTACATCTGCCTCGAAAATCGCACCTGCAACTATGACCGTTGAATATGCAACTTCCACCATTAAACTTGCAACTTTCACCAATAAATATGCAATATTTCGAAGATGAAACCTTTAGCAATAAACATGCAAAATGTAACCATTGGACTTGAAACTTTGGCAATAACATGCAACTACATCTGCCTCGAAAACCGCACCTGCAACTATGACCGTTGAATATGCAACCTCTAGCATTAAACGTGCAACTTTCACCAATAAATATGCAATATATTTTTATTATTTTATTTTATCAGTATTATAAAAAAAAATTTTTTATATTATTTTTATTTTTTTCAGCATTTTTTAAAATAAATTTTTAAAAACTGACAATAAATTATTTTATAATTTTATTTTTATAATATTTTATAATTTATATATAAAAAATTATTTTTAAATTATTTTTTTTGAGAGTACTCTCATTTTTGTTTTTGTTTTTTAATGCTACCAACCCTTGGGTATCTGATACCCAGGGTATTGTAGCAATACCCTTCTTTTGTATAATCAATAATAAATGCTAATGTTTTGCGATTCAACTTATCATGTAGAAGAATAATTAGTTGCACCTAATAAACTGATAGGAGTATAGAGAGAGAAGTGATGTGCAGCATCCCAAATGGCCAAAACAGCGTCCCAATAGTTGTATTTTACAATCTGATGAGATAGTACTGGAACAAGTTGAAATTACATACAACCAGAGAGGTTTTCCTTTCATGAGGTGAATTGTAAGTCTGTGACCTGTGCTAAATGCTAACACTAATAAAGCTTATACCTTTGATAATCTAGACGGGTCTTTAGCTCATCAAATGGGACTATGCCTGGCGTTAGAAACTCCTTGACGTCATTTGCGATATCCAATATCTTCTTGCTTAATGTGTCTCTCTCTGAAGTCCCAGTTCCATTCATCAATAGCATTCGGTTGAACCACTCAACGAGCTCAGGCCAAAAGACCTTCCAGTAATAAGTTACCCTGACCCAAGATGGATGTGTCAAGTATGCATCTCCACGGCAAGCACTGTTAACAATAGCTTTGGCACATTCTTGAGTTGATTGCACTGGTAAGTAAGTAGTGACGCCACAGTCGCCACTACCAATCTTCTTCACTCTTCAGTTCATCTTCTTTTATTGAGTAGTGGAGCTTAAAAACAGAAAAAAGGAAAAAAATAGAATCGGTGGAGGAGTTGCGGATCTCGAGTCCGGATCCGGGTATACCCGGGTCCATTCCTGATATACCCGTGTCTGGACCAGGATGTGTTTTATCGGGTCCATGTCCGGACCCGGGTCCCCTGAACAGCATGCGGATCCGGATCCGAGTCCGTACGGATCCAGATCCGGATCCGAAAATTACCATCCCTAGATCCAATAGCCGGGGCGAGTGTAATAACCCCTTAAAATTTTAATCGGTTTCAGTTTGGATTTTACCAGATTGATCTGGTGATTGCGGAAATTTTTCTAAGTCTAAGTACATTATTAATTGAACTCTAGATTTTATTTTGTGCATGCAAATTTTCCCTGTGGTTCAAATATGGAGATAATTGAGTGGTGCATATTTAATTAGATTTATAAAAAATAAATAAATAATATTTGAACTTTTATTCACCTAGATTTGTCTAGACAAATGTTAAAAGGTTATGCTAACGAATTTTCCGTTACAAACGTAATTAAAATCAAATTTAATTAAATAATTATGCCTAGCAAAATTACTATTCACGTCGCTAGTGAATTAATTCTAAATTATTTCGTTCGTCCGAATTAAAATCCAATTTTAATTCCGCTTCTAAATCTAATTTCGTTTAATATATCGAATATATTATTTTATCGATTGATTTCAATTAATCGTTCTCTCTCTTTAAAAAGTATTTTATCCCAGATAAAATTTCTCCGCAATTAATCACAGATTAATTTTCTCTCTCTTCTAATTAATCCCAGATTAATTATGTGCGAGTCATACGTCATTGGTGAATCTTCGGGAAGTGACCCATGAGATCCCTGGATATGTTGGCAGTAAATCCGGTCGTCGGACTATCCGAACACATACGTACCTAGTACGACGTTTTTACCGATTTACAAGACATGATTGGCTTCTAGCAAAGCACTGTGCCTACCCAATTCTCCAGAAATATCTTAAAGAAATATGGTAATCTTTGTCAGGCGTAGTATACGTAGTATAACGTATTACGATCCAGTATTGGATGTCAACAGGCTAGGCCTGGGGCAGGAGGGGTGTCTGGCCCCGTACGAAGCATATATCGGATCTCTGGTAACTAGTCTCTATAATCGGATAATCATGACCTAGTCATATTATCCCGATGACTGCAGTATTTAAGAGTACTAGTTCCATATCCACGTGATCATTATGGCTATACATTACATAAGCTTTCTAGCTATTTCCAACATTCTTGATTTTACACGTAACCTAGTTTTATCCGTAATATGTCTATGTTTATCTCATTGATAACTTTAATTCCATTCCCTAGGGTGTAGTTTCTACATCCCCCATACCCAAGTCTCAATAAATTATATTTTTGAGTATGACATCATTTACTTGCTTCGTCTATATATATGTATATATATATACTGGTCTATACCTACGTATGTTTCTCTTCGCTTCTGTTTATCTTTAACTTATATCTCTACTTATAATTGCTTACTCTTATCTATATCTGTGGTACTAATTTATTAGCTTCTTTCTTCTACGATCATCTTATATATATATATATATATATATATATATATACTAGTTTTATACATACGATTATATATAACTTTATTGTAGTACTACCTTCGTACAACAATAAATTCTTAAGTAATCAAAGCATGAGTTACTTACCTAGGTAAGCCAATGCCCGCAATCCGGGTCCGATCTGCCAAAACAAATCACATCAACTGTCAGAACCGCTACTTGCGGAACTTCTAACGTATCTAAAAAAACTACGGGCTTTCCCCAAAACACACCCGAATCGACTCTGATACTACGATCTAAACTTCATTACTCAAATACATATCTTTCTATACTATATCAACTAGCCGAAAGGCTAGAATCTAGTTTTACGTGTTGCGGTAAAACTTGCGGAAAAGTTTCCGCAAACGCTACGGAAGGGTATCGAACCCTCCGAACTACCCCGGAATTGCTCAATTATCCTCGCAATATCATATCTATATCATCTTCATGATTACGATCATCTACGCTCAGTCGCGCGAGAAACTCCGTTTTACAGGAAACTCGCTAATCTACCGGATCCATCATATCTCATCCGATTCTTCCCGGATTCTACCACATTTATCGTTTTAACACATTAAATCATATTCAATTCATCTCATGCTAATTCGCTAAACTACGGAACTACTAGAAACATCCGAATAAAAATCTGCAAACTTTAAAATGACAAATTTTAAACGGAGAGTCATACCGAAATTCTGAGGCCATATTCGGACTCCCCTCGGCCATACGACACACGCTGGTGCGATCGGAATTCCGATCGGAGTTATTGTTCACGTCGGGTTACTGTTCATCCACAGCTTTTCTCCTCGTTTCACGTGATTCCAGCCCCTGTTCGGCGAATCCGACTCCTCACACTCGCAGTACTCTACGAGAGCTTCAATTTGGTAGGTGGATCGGGCGTGAAACGAACCGACGAGCCGGGATCGGGAAACCCATGCCGCGACTTTCTTCTCCTCCCTGCGCTGTTTCCGGCCGCCGTTGGCCTGAACGCCGGCCACCATCATCTTCGTCGTCGCCGGAAGATTCTGCTGCTGCCGGTACGCCGGCCGGACGCGGGCCGGATCGCCACCGGCGTCCCCTCCTCCTCACGTGCGACGAACTGCAGCACCCTTTCTTTTTTTTTTTTTTTTTTTCCAAAATCAGTATTTCTCTTTCCTTTTTTTTTTAATAAAATCATAATAAGTACAAACAAAAATATCTTATTTCGAAAATGACTAAAATACCCCCATTAGGAAGGGTATTTTAGGAAATATGTGATTTTGAAGCCTTCCGATGTGATTTTCGAAATGTGTTCAACATGAAAGTTGTTCGTCTCGGAAAAACGAGTCTAATGGTTCAAGAACCAACTCGATCGGAGTTCGTTTGAAAATTATGTGGCCAAAGCTGTTAAACTTTACTCATATAATAACAATTGGGTAACTAACTTTTGATCCCACACGCTTTCAGACGCGACGAATATTCATAATATATTATTCTAACTCATATAACATCGCTTGAACTCTTATTCTTCATTACCATCCATCCCCGTTCTCGAGACTATAACATCGGTCCGGGAATCCTCTAGAACAGTCCCGAAAATCTGGGATGTTACAAATTAGATATCTCCCATAATATAATATATTAACTTGTGATAAGTACCAACCAGCCATATAGGCGGTAACCTGATTAAGTCAAATTAAGTCCAACCAGCCATAAAGGCAGAACGGAAATTTAATTACCAACCGACCAGTCTGGCGTATCCTTGCTTAGTCAGGTTTAACAAGATTAAATTGATTTACCAACCGACCAATATAGCGGTATCCTTTTTAAGTCAAATTTTAAATAGTGAATATATTATAATTATGGGAGATTAATCTAACTAGCAATAGTAAAAGAATTACCTTTCACCTTAACAGGGGGAAGTTACCACCTCCTCATGGTTGAATAGTAAGAATATAAAAGTAAAGGGTAAAAATAAATTACTATTACTATTACAAAACGTAATTACTATTACTATTACAAAACTGTAATTAAAATAAACTAGGTAAGAAACTCCATATTTACATCAGATAATTCAGAGAGGAAGGTACATCTGAAATCAGAATTCTAAGCTCTATTTATAGGCGTGGATAGGCCTCGAGCGTCGCGATGCGTAAGCCATTGGCGTCGCGACGCTGAAATAGTGACACGTGTCACGCGGAGGCGGCTGCAACTCATGATTGTGCTGACGTGGCACTGACGTGATGATGGCGATTGTCGGCACCATAGGATTGCGACACATGGCACACAGCTGATGAGTGGTAAAACTATCACTATTTCCCACTCATTTAACCTAATATTTTGTATATTTTCTTGAGTTTTGTGAATATTTTGATGTGTTTTGTGTTATTTTGTAGATAATTAAAGTTTCAGGACACTCTGGAGGTGATTTGGAGCAAAACTGTGAAAATTGGCAAAAAAGGGCATTTTGGTAATTTACCGCGTTGCGACGCCAGGAACTTCAGCGTCGAGACGCCTAAAGTGCGCCGAGCACTGCTATCATGCGCCGGGTCAACGGGTCAGAATTTATGAAGTTTGACTTTGCTAACTTGCGCCGTGCCACGTGTCACCATCACAGAAGATTTGCTAAATTGCGCATGCCACGTGTCATCATCCTACGATGCCGAAAATCATCATCTTTGCTATCTTGCGCCGTTCCACGTGTCGACATCTCAACGGACTTGCTATCTTGCGCCCGTGCCACGTGTCAAGATCTGACGCTGCCGACAATAGTCTCAACGTGATGTAAGCAATGACGTCATGAACAGTGCCACGTCATCGGATAAGAATCTGAGCCGGTGAATCAGCAAGTGACACGTGTCACTGTAGCTGGCGTCGCGACGCGGAACCCTTTGGCGTCGCGACGCTGGACCCCTATCCGCGCCTATAAATTGAGCTCGAGATTTCAGAATTTGTTGTACCTTCCTCTCTCTTTAATTCCTTCTAAAGAGAGAGTTTCTCTCTCTAGTTTCTTAAGTTTTTAGTTTTTTTTAGTTTTGTAAATAATTTTAATTACGTTTAGTAATAATAGTAATTTTACTTTTGAATAGTAGTAGTAATTTATTTTTACCTTTTACTTTTTACAATTTTTACTATTTACCATGAGGAGGTAATTTCTCCCACTAGGGTAAAAGGTAATTCTTTTACTGTTACTATTTAGATTAATCTCCTTAAAAATAATATATTCACTATTTAAAATATTGACTTAAAAAGGATACCGCCAGATTGGTCGGTTGGTAATTAAATATTAATTCCGCCTTTATTGCTGGTTATTTTGGTTCCTCCGCCTTATGGCTGGTTATTTTGGTTCCGCCTTTATGGCTGGTTATTTTGGTTCCGCCTTTATGGCTGGTTAAACTTAATTTGAAGTTAATATATTATATTAAGGGAGATATCTAAATAGTATATAATAAAAGTAATTCCTTTTACCTTAGCATTTTATTTTATTTTATTTTTTTTATGTCTTTTACTTTTCAGTATTTTTGCTTTATGTCTTGTACTTTTAAGTTTTTACTAGCCCTAGTTATGTGTTAGTTACCTAGGGTTGTGATGACTTTTAATATCACCGGTTTATAAGGGGTTATTTTATAGTTTGGATAATTTAAAGGTTTATTTATTAAGTCTTAAGCTTAATGTTTCTTGTTGTCTGATCACCAATAAGATTGATATGGTAAATCTAAAATGAACTAGACATAGGGATTTTAGGTTTCAGCCTTAGACTTAATAGCCCACGATCTTCCTTGAGGATAGATAACCCTTTAATAGATTTTTCCTTACAGGATAGGAATATACATGTCGGGCGGGGGTAGCCATAATTGGAACTTAAACTTAATGAATCCAGATAATTTGGTTGACATAGACATATGGTTCAATTGGGTTAAGCTGGGTATTTGTGTCTGACCATCGACAGAGGCTTACACATAATTTAGTGTTCCAGGTTAATAAATTAATATATTACCCAACTTTAAGATAACCACTTCATCTTTAAAATGATATTAGAAGAAATCACAACCCTAGATCTTTGTGTCTTTTGTTATTTTCCTTAGTATTTTCTTTTGTCTATTTTTATTTATTTATTTTGCAAACCCACAATCCACCAATTAATCACACAATCTTCTCCCTTAATTAGATACCTGTAAATAAATAGATTCAATAATTAATAACAACAGTAGGAATTAAGTCCTCGTGGGATTGATATTTTTATACTACTTGAACGATACGTGCGCTTGCGTTATACGTGTGTGTTTACGCCTTTATGGCTGGTTATTTTGGTTCCGCCTTTATGGCTGGTTATTTTGGTTCCGCCTTTATGGCTGGTTAAACTTAATTTGAAGTTAATATATTATTAAGGGAGATATCTAAATAGTATATAGTAAAAGTAATTCCTTTTACCTTAGCATTTCATTTTATTTTATTTTATGTCTTTTACTTTTCAGTATTTTTGCTTTATGTCTTTTACTTTTAAGTTTTTACTAGCCCTAGTTATGTGTTAGTTACCTAGGGTTGTGATGACTTTTAATATCACCGGTTTATAAGGGGTTATTTTATAGTTTGGATAATTTAAAGGTTTATTTATTAAGTCTTAAGCTTAATGCTTCTTTTTGTCTGATCACCAATAAGATTGATATGGTAAATCTAAAATGAACTAGACATAGGGATTTTAGGTTTCAGCCTTAGACTTAATAGCCCACGATCTTCCTTGAGGATAGATAACCCTTTAATAGATTTCCTTACAGGATAGGAATATACCTGTCGGGGGGGGTAGCCATAATTGGAACTTAAACTTAATGAATCCAGATAATTTGGTTGACATAGACATATGGTTCATTGGGTTAAGCTGGGTATTTGTGTCTGACCATCGACAGAGGCTTACACATAATTTAGTGTTCCAGGTTAATAATTAATATATTACCCAACTTTAAGATAACCACTTCATCTTTAAAATGATATTAGAAGAAATCACAACCCTAGATCTTTGTGTTTTTGTTATTTTCCTTAGTATTTTCTTTTGTCTATTTATTTATTTATTTATTTTGCAAACCCACAATCCACCAAATTAATCACACAATCTTCTCCCTTAATTAGATACCTGTAAATAAATAGATTCAATAATTAATAACAACAGTAGGAATTAAGTCCTCGTGGGATTGATATTTTTATACTACTTGAACGATACGTGCGCTTGCGTTATATGTGTGTGTTTACGCCGGTCAACAGCGCACGTTAGCAGATTGGCTGTGATCACGACACGTGGCACGACGCATGTTAGCGAAAGTTGACTTGGTTGACCTGGTGACGTGGATGATGATGTGGCATGACGCGTGGCAGAGTTGACTTGTTGACCGGATGACATGGTGACACGTAGGATGACACGTGGCACATGTGGCGATGGCGATTGTCGGCATCGTAGGATTGCAACACGTGGCACGGCGCACATTAGCGGATCGTCTGTGATGGTGACACGTGGCACGACACACGTTAGCAAAAGTTAAACTTTCCTCATATGCTGACACGTGGACCTGGCGCATGTTAGTAGACCGGCGCATTTTAGGCGTCGCGACGTCAGAAGCTTCAGTGGCGCGATGCTGAAAATGACTAAAATGCCTTTTTGTCAGTTTTTCATTGTTTTGGCCCAAAATCACCTCCAGAATGCTTAGAAATTTTATTTATCTACAAAATAACACAAAACATATCAAAATATTCACAAAACTAAAGAATCTATACAAAATATTATGTTAAATGAGTGGGAAATAGTGATAGATTTACCACTCATCACACTCAAACCTAACATTTTGCTAGTCCTCGAGCAAAACATAAAGTAAAATAAACAACTTTAAAATTTAACTAAGCCACTTTCGTAGGGATCACAGTTGCATTTAGCGTATGCAACAAGCCTTTAAACCCCTAGGTGTCCCTAGTGGACGAGTTGTAGTCTCGTGAGGGTTTATAGCAATGATACCCATAAACATTTTACAAAAGTAAAAATGAAGTTAAAATAATGCACACAAAAACAAAAAGACAAGAGAAAAGAGAATAAAGAAGTTAGTGACTAATCAGGTTAAACTTCTACTCCAAGTTACTAATTGTTTTGTTTCTTTCTAAATTACCGAATAAGTAAATTCTCCGATTATATTTACCATTCTCCATATACACAATCAACAAAGTATTAATCAACTCATTTTTGCCCACTACAGTCATAAGTGCAGTTGAGAATAAGGTAATATTTTTATCCTAAAGTTTTATCAGAATTCACACCCTTTTATAGCTTTGGAATAATTTTTCGGATTTTTCGGATTTTTTCTTTCTTTTTCTGATTTTATTTTTTTATTTATATACAATATCTTCCGTCTATATAGCGAGTGTTGGGTCGGTGGCTCTCAAACCAGTTGGCTTTAGGGCACCAGGTGTTAAGACACCCCTACGGACTTAATTACTCAGACTTCAGATATATATATTTTTGCAGCATCTTCGATCCATGTAACGAGTGTTGGGCCAGTGACTCCCAAACTAGTTGGTTTTAGGGCACTAGGTGTTAAAACACCCTTACAGACTTAATAACTCGGATCTCAGATGATTTTTTTTATCCCATCGCTTTTTGAGATGCTTCCTCCGACTAAACTAGAGCACTTAATATTATAAACTTTTCAAATACAGCTATATCCGTATGTTACTATATATGTTGATAATACCTGCCAACTGAGCCTATGAAGATCCTTTTAAGTCAGTTTTATGGAGAATTTACTAATTAAATAATTTAAAAGGAAATAAACAAAAATTAACTTGTTTCAAAACAGGTTTGAGATACGTCTCAGGAATAGAAACTCATTACTCGGCTATCTCTTACCAATTACACCCGACTAATCAAATTAAAATCACACAAAAATATAAAATATTTTTTTGATTTTTGTAAAAAATTTTATTTTTTTTTGTATTTTTCGAAAAATTTTGGATTAAAAATAACACATAAAAATAAGATACTATTCCCCACCCCCAAACCTAAATGAGACATTGTCCCCAATGTCTTAAGCAGTAGAATAAGAGTTTAGAAGATAGTACCTGGTTAGCAGACATTCTACATGAAAATTAAAGGTTAAGATCCAGATTAATCATTCGCCTCTTACCACGATCATTCTCGGACCAATTTATTTTTGAAATGATATGGTCAATTTATGGTTCTTAAGCCAAGAGTTGGTCAATTAAATCCGGAGCAATTCTGGCAGTAAGGAGTGGTTCTTTCATAGGTTTTGTTACGAACCCATTTCTCCGAGCATCATCAAGAAACACACAAAGGAAATCATAAAATCCTTCGATGTTGTATAGTCCAAGCGGTTTCTGGTGAATGTTCAGGTTCGTCTAAGATAGTACCGTAAAAATCTCCTTCATTGTGCCCAAGCCACCTGGCAAAGCAATAAAAGCATCAGCACGGTTAATCATTTCTACCAGTCGTTCAGACATACCTGGCACGATTAGCTATTCTATGTTTGATGGTCCAATAAGATTTGCCTCCGCCAAGGGTTTTGGGATGATTCCCAAGACTTGACTGCCTCCTTCTTGTATGACCTTTGAAACGATCCCCATTAGTCCAAGATTGCCTTCTCCATATATTAAGTGCATATTCCTTGCTGCAATGACTCGACCCAATTCCTGTGCTGCTGCTATGTATTGTGGTTTAACACCAACACTAGTTCCTGCAAACACATAGATGTTTTCAACTCGTCTCCTTGAAGTGGCTTCCATTTTTTATGTATTTCTTTCTCAAATTTTGGATGCCTTCAAAAATGCAATGACAGACTGAATTTATAGCACCTGAAAAGGGTGAGTAAAATAATAGCACTAGAACCTGTCAAATGACAATTATTAGTTCAACAGTAGGTTAAATCGTGATAGTAAAAAAGGTCTGGATCCTGTCGGAGAAAATAAAAGAAAACAACAAAACAAATCACATTTATTAGGAAAAGACAAAGAGATATAATATGTACAATAATTACAGCTTGATAAACGTCTATACGTCAGGGATAAGTTTCCCATCCAATTTTCTTATAAATTGGCAAACATGGTATTTTTGAGTCAGATTCCCAAGACTTAACTGTTGTCTTTCTCTTTTGAATTGTGTATGTAATTTACGAATGACTATATGAACATATCCACTGGGATGCGTCTCAAGAGTTGAAGGTATATCATCTAAAGATTTCTTACTCAAGCCATCCCTAATGAATTTAATTTTGTCTTCGCGGTTATCAGACACCATTCATAAAGAACGACAACGAGTATTGCAATTCCAGCGTGCACATTTGAAACAAACACCCATTTGCTTAGCTCTACATTTCTTAGCGTAGGTGCTTCTTCCAAATCCAGGCAAATAAGAAGTACAAGAGTCAGAATACTCACCTGCTAATCTGACTCGTGCTTCGATTACCTAACGAATGTCATTAGGAATACCATGAATTGTCAGTAGTCTCATCCATTCCAAGCGAGCTTTGTAAACTTTCATTAGAGAGTTTTGAGGGAGAGAAGGAAATTTCTTGTGAAGATTTGTGAGAATTTCTTCCATCTTGAAATGACTTAATCTATAAAAACTAAACACACAAAACGAAATCACACCAAATCATAATATATACAGAAATTACATGGGTTACCTCTCTGCTAGCGCTAAGTTTTACGTCGTTAGCCAGACGTAACTTCCTGAACGTTATGCTGGATCTGAAAGTGTGACACTTTCTTTTTGTCGCTCAAATGATTCTCCGTAATAATGCTTGACTCGGTGACTGTTTACTTTGAATGTGTTGTTGGTGTTGGGATCCAGTAACTCAATAGCTCCATGTGGCAAAACCTGAGTGATCACAAATAGACCTGACCACCTTGATTTTAACTTTATAGGGAAAAGTTTCAATCGTGAATTGTACAACAACACCTGCTGTCTTGGTTCTAACTGTCTGTGCACAATTTTTCGGTCATGCCATTTCTTGGTCTTTTCTTTGTACAATCTGGCATTCTCATAAGCATGTAGGCGAAATTCCTCCAGTTCATTGAGTTGGTGAAGTCGTTTCTCTCCTGCAGCTTGTGGATCAAGATTCAATTTTTCAGTGCTCAGTACACCTTGTGTTCAAGCTCAACTGGCAGATGGCACGCTTTCCAAAACACCATTTGATATGGGGATATACCAATGGGTGTCTTGTAAGCTGTCCGGTAGGCCCATAATGCATCATCGAGTTTTGTAGACCAATTCTTCCTTGTCGATCCAACGATTCTTTCCAAGATTCTTTTGATTTCCCTATTTGAAACCTCAACCTGTTCATTTGACTGTGGATGGTAAGCTGTGGCAACTTTGGGAGTAACTTCGTATTTGGATAGGAGTGCATCAAAGTATCTGTTGTAGAAATGTGAACCACCATCGCTGATGATCGTTCGAGGTGTTCCGAAGCGAGTGAAAATGTTCTTTTTAAGGAACTTAATCACCACTTTTAAATCATTATATGGTAGTGCAATTGCTTCGACCCATTTGGAGACTTAGTCTACAACAACCAGGATGTACAAGTTTCCGAATGATAGAACAAAGGGTCCAATGAAATCATTAACCCACACATCAAAAATTTCCACTTCCAAAATATTTTACAACGGTCATTTATTTCTCCTCGAAATATTCCCCGTTCTCTGGCACCTGTCACATTGAAGAGCAAAAAGATAAGAATCTTTAAAAAGAGTGGCCAGAACAAACCTGATTGAAGGACTTTGGCTGCAGTTTTGTTTCCGCTGAAGTGTCCGCCATATGGTGATGAATGACAGTGCTACAGAATACTGTTGACTTCCTCCTGTGGAACACATCGTCTCAATAATTGATCAGCACACCGTTTGAACAGGTACGGCTCATCTCAGGCATAGTGCTTGACTTCTTTGAAGAATTTCTTCTGTTGCTGAGTTGTACATTCCACCGGCCATTTTCCTGACACAATGTAGTTGACATAGTCAGTATACCAAGGGCATCTTGCTATTTCATGGCAAATAGTTGTTCATCTGGAAAAGTTTCTTTGATTGACAGTTCTTTGCCAGCTGTTTCTCCATTCTCGAGCCTTGATAAATGATCTGCCACCTGGTTTTCTGTCCCTTTCCTATCTCGAATCTCCACATCGAATTCTTGCAAAAGAAGTATCCAACGGATCAATCTGGGTTTGGCATCTTTCTTCGTGACCAGATATTGATTGCTGAATGATCTGTGTAGACCACCACTTTAGGACCCAGCAGATAGGATCATAATTGTCAAAAGTAAACACAACTGCGAGCAACTCATTTTCAGTGGTTGTGTAGTTGAGCTGAGCTTCATTCAGAGTTCTGCTGGAGTAGTAAATGGTATGGAAAATATTTGCTTTGCGTTGTCCCAAAACTGCTCCTATAGTAAAATCACGAGCATCGCACATCACTTCAAATGGAAGAGTCCAGTCTGGTGCTACTATGATGGGTTCAGAAACCAGCTTCTGTTTTAGGATCTCAAAGGCTTCCTGGCATTCTTTGGTGAAGTTGAAAGGCACATCCTTTTCCAAAATATTGCATAGAGGTTTAGCAATCTTGGAAAAGTCTTTGATCAATCTGCTTTAAAAACCTGCATGTCCGAGAAAGCTCTGAATCCTTTTGACAGATGTTGGTGGAGGTAGTTTTTTCAATTGTCTCGATTTTTACTTTTTCTACCTCAATTCCTTTTTATGAGATCCGGTGTCCAAGAACAATGCCTTCATGCACCATGAAGTGTCATTTTCCCCAATTGAGTACCAGGTTTGTATCTTCACACCTTTGTAACACCTGTTCAAGATTTTGCAAACAATGGTCAAATGAATCTCCAAATACAGAAAAGTCATCCATGAAAACCTCCATACTCTGCTCCAGCATGTCTAAGAAAATAGCCATCATGCAACGCTGAAATGTGGCAGGGGCATTACATAGCCCAAATGGCATCCTGCGGAAAGCAAAAGTATCATAGGGACATGTAAATGTTGTTTTCTCCTGATCTTCTAGGGCGATGGTAATCTGATTGTAACCTGAATAACCGTCCAAAAAGTAATAGAACTCATGTCCCGCTAGTCTATCCAGCATCTAATCAATGAATGGGAGCGGAAAATGGTCCTTCCGTGTTGCTTTGTTCAGCTTCCGATAATTCATGCATACTCTCCATCCAGTCTCAGTTCTTTTTGGAATCAGCTCATTCTTTTCATTGGTGACAACAGAAATTCCTCATTTCTTCGGTACACACTGCATATGACTCACCCATGTGCTGTCTGAGATGGGGCAAATGATGCCAGTATCCAACCATTTGATGATTTCTTTCTTCATGACCTCATTCATGATTGGATTGAGTCTCTGTTGATGCTCCACTATAGGTTTGTACTCATCTTTCATCAGGAGCTTGTGCATGCAAAATGATGGACTAATGCCTCGAATGTCTGCTATAGTCCAGCCAATGGCTCTCTTGTGCTCTCGAAGCACTTTCAACAACTTTTATTCCTGTTCCAATGTTAGCGATGAAGAAATTATCACAGGTAAGTCATAAGAGTTTCCAAGAAATGCATACCTGAGATGGTTCAGAATTAATTTCAACTCCAACTGTGGTGGTTCTTCAATCGAAGGCTTGATTCGATCTTTCTTTGGAAGTTCCAGACTTTCCACTGGTGGTGTCACTTTAAAATGGAATGGCTTGTCAAGATAGTTGATACATTCCATAATCTCAGTATCAAGCTCACTATCAGTCATGTTGGTGATGCAAGCTTCAAGTATCTATGGGATTTGACTCAGTATCCTGAACGATACTATCAACAACATCAACCCTGAAGCATTCCTCTTCCTTTTCATCGCTCAGGAATTTCATCGCTTTAAATACATTAAAGGTAACTTCTTGGTCCTTCACTTTCATGGTTAGTTCTCATTTTTTGTACATCAATCACAGTTTTACCTGTAGCCATGAATGGTCTCCCAAGGATGATAGGTATTTCTTTGTCTTCTTCCATATCAAGGATAATGAAATCAGCTGGAAGAATCAGTTTGTCGACTTTAACAAGAACATCTTCAACAACACCCCTCGGAAATGCGAGTGTTCGATCAGCAAGTTGCAAAGAGACTGAAGTTGGCATTGCTTCTCCAATTTGCAGTTTCCTGTAAATAGAAAAAGGCATCAAGTTAACACTAGCTCCTAAATCACATAAAGCTTTACCGATATAATGTTCTCCAATGGTGCATGGGACTGTGAAACTGCCAGGATCTTTCAACTTCGGGGGAAGTTTCCTCTGAATGATGGCGCTGCATTCTTCTGTTAATGCTACTGTCTCGTAGTCTCCTAATCTCCATTTTCATGAAAGAATGTCTTTTATAAATTTGACATAGCTGGGCATTTTTCCAATGCTTCTACAAATGGGATGTTGATGTGCAGCTTTTTGAACACCTCCAAGAAACGAGCAAACTGTTTGTCCAATTTGGTTTTCTGAAGTCGCTTAAGAAAATGTGGAGGTGGAGTGATATATTCTGGTTCTTTTTCCTTTGCTTCTTTTTCTTCCATCTGTTGCTTTGCTTCTTTTGGGATTTCCTCAATTGTTGCCTTGATTCCTACATCTTTGTTGATTTCAGTACCTCTTTTTAAAGTAATGACTTGAAATTGCTCCTGCACTCGGTTCCTTGGATTTGGTTCTATATTGCTAGGAAGATTTCCTGGCGGTCTATAGCTCTGAGTATTGGCCAGTTGTCCAATTTGATTCTCCAGTGCTTTGATGGAAGCTGATTGGCTTTGAAACATAGCATCATATGCTGCTTGTTGCTTTTTGAACATCTCTGCAATCCATTCTTTCATCTCTGGTTCTTTCCCAAGTTCATGGCCTTTGTTTTGTTGCTGAAATCCAGGTGGTGGATAGTTCTGCTGTTGGAATGCTGGTGGATTGTTCTTTTGCCCTGAATTGTTGCTCCATGAAAAGTTGGGATGATTCCTCCACCCTGGGTTGTAGGTGTTGGAATATGGATTGTTCCCCTATCTATTGAAATTGTTGACATAATTCACCGTCTCTTCAGGTTGGGTTGGCTGTGGTGTGCTCTTCCATATGTTGAACTAGTGGCTTCAATGTTGCTTTGGGTACTGAGAGTCTCCATGAATTTGCAGATCTGATCCAGCTTGGCACTAACTGCTGTGTTTGCTCCAACTTCATAAATTCCTGCAATTCTCTGGATCATGCTCCTTTCTGTTGGCCATAAGGAGTTATTGTTGGCCATTTCTTCGATTAGGTCTCAGGCTTGATCTTCTCCTTTTGCCATTAGTGCTCCTCCAGCAGCACCATCAATTGTGGTTCTCATCAGTCCAGAGAGTCCATTATAGAAAGTTTGGACTTGAAGCCATCTTGGAATCTCATGGTGAGGACATTTCCAGAGCAAGTCTTTGTACCTTTCCCAAGCTTTGTAGAGAGTCTCCGAATCAAGTTGTACAAAGGATGTGATGTCATTTCTCAATTTTGCTGTTCTGGCTGGTGGAAAGTATTTTGCAAGGAATTTGGTGGCTAGATTGTTCCAAGTTGTGATGGAACCCGCTGGTAATGAATGTAACCAAGCCTCCTTAGCTCTGTCTTTCAGGGAATATGGAAAAACCTGCAATCTCATTGCTTCTTCAGCTTCTCGGTTGTAATTGAAAGTGCCGCAAACTTCCAGGAAGTTGCTGATGTGGGCATTGGGGTCTTCAGTTGCATTTCCTCTAAACTGAACTGACTGCTGAATCATCTGGATGCATGTTTTGATGTCACATGCATTTTCTGGTAAGGGAGGAAGTACAATGCAGGAATTGGTGGTGCAACCCCAAAGGTTTAGGTTCCATGTTAACAATTACTTCTTGGCTTTCTCGCCTTTCCCTTCTTAATTGTATGATGGTTCTTTTAATTTCCGGGTCAAGTGATCGGATTTCAAAGCTTCTCGTTCGTCTCATGTAGTGTCAGAGAACCTGAAACAAATGAAAATAAAAACAATAATAAAAAGAAAAATTAGACACAAGTAATGTATCTAACCCTTAAACTAATAGTAATAGATAACTAAGTCCCCGGCAACGGCGCCAAAAACTTGACTGGTGTTTACACACGCGTATAACGCAAGCGCACATATCGTTCAAGTAGTCACGAGGACTTAATACCTATTCTATCAATTTTAATGGGGCCAAATGATTACTGGTATCTATTGGATTGTTTGTTTGATTGGGATGTTGACTTAAAACTTTTAAAAATTTAAAAGAAGCAAATAAAATTACGCTGAAGTAAATTTAAGAAATTCCAAATTTATAAAACTATCTAGGGTTGTGAATCCTTCCAATATTTTTTAAAGATGAAGTGGTTATCTTATAGTTGGGTAATAGATTAATTTACTAACTTGGAACACTAAATTATGTAAAAGCCTCTTCCGATGGTCAATTAAAAATACCCAGTATAACCCAATTGAACCATATTCATATGTCAACCAAATTACCTGGATTCATTAAGTTTAAGTTCCAATTATAGCTATCCTCGCTCGACAGGTATATTCATATCCTGTAAGGAAATCTATTAAAGGGTTATCTATCCTCAAGAGAGATCAGTGGCTATTGAGTCTAAGGTCTTAAACCTAAAATCCCTATGTCTAATTCATTTTAAGTTTACCTAATCAATTTTAATAATGACCAGTTAATCAAAAGCATTAAGATTAAAACTCAATAAATAAATCTTTATATTACCCAAACTATATCTAACCCCTTATTAACCCGTGTTATTGGAAATTCATCACAACCCTAGATAACTAACTTAGTTACTAATCATAACTAAGACTAATAAATTAAAAGACTTAAAGTAAAAATACTGAAAAGTAAATGCAATAAAGTAAAGGCGGAAAAACAAATTACAATAAAATAAAATACTAAGGTAAAAGAAATTACTTTTACTAATTACTAATTAGATATCTCCCATAATATAATATATTAACTTGTGATAATTACCAACCAGCCATATAGGCGGTAACCTAATTAAGTCAAATTAAGTCCAACCAGCCATAAAGGCGGAACCAAAGTAAACCAGCCATAAAGGCGGAACGGAAATTTAATTACCAACAGACCAGTCTGGCGGTATCCTTGCTTAGTCAGGTTTTAACAAGATTAAATTGATTTACCAACCGACCAATATAGCGGTATCCCTTTTAAGTCAAGTTTTAAATAGTGAATATATTATAATTATGGAGATTAATCTAAGTAGCAATAGTAAATGAATTACCTTTCACCTTAGTAGGGGGAAGTTACCTCCTCATGGTTGAATAGTAAAACTGTAACAGTAAAAGGTAAAAATAAATTACTATTACTATTACAAAACGTAATTACTATTACTATTACAAAACTATAATTAAAAGAAACTAGGTAAGAAACTCTCTATTTACATCAGAGAATTCAGAGGGGAAGACACATCTGAAATCAGAATTCTAAGCTCTATTTATAGGCGCGGATAGGCCTCGGGTGTCGTGATGCGTAAGCCTTTAGCGTCGCGACGCTGGAACAGTGACACGTGTCACGCGGAGACGGCTGCAACTCAATGATTGTGCTGACATGGCGCTGACGTGGCGATGGCGATTGTCAGCACCGTAGGATTGCGACACGTGGCACAGTGCACGTTAGCAGATCACGATACGTGGCACGACGTATGTGACCAGCATAAACACACACGTATAACGCAAGCGCACGTATCGTTCATGTAGTATAAAAATATCGATCCCTCGAGGACTTAATTCCTACTGTTATTATTAATTATTAATACTATTTATTTACAGGTATCTAATTATAAGGAGAATAGAATGATTGTTTGATTGGTTGGTTGAATGTGGTTTTCCTTAATTAAAATATAAACAAATAAACAAAATAAAATACTAAGGAAAATAACAAAAGGCTCAAAGATCTAGGTTCGTGACTCCACACAATATTATTTTAAAGATGAATTGATTCTCTTACATATGTGTAATAAATCAGTTTGCTAACCTGGAACATGAAAATATGCAAAAGCCTCTGTCGATGGTCAGACGCAAATACCCAGTATAACCCAATTGAACCATATGTCTATGTCAACCAAATTACCTGGATGCATTAAGATCAAGTTCCAATTGTGGCTACCTCTGCCCGACAGGTATATGTCTATCTTGTAAGGAAATCTATTAAAGGGTTATCTATCCTCAAGGAAGATCGTGGGCTATTGAATCTAAGGCTGAAACCTAAAATCCCTATGTCTAGTTCATTTTAAGTTTACCACATCAATCTTATTGGTGATCAAACAACAATAAGCATTAATCTTAAGACTCAATAAACAAACTAAAGAATTACCCAATATATAATTAAATCAATTATTAAGCCTAGAAATATTATGTTTCATCACTTCCCTAGAATAAAAATAAAATGCTGGGGGTTGGGGGATCCACCTTTACTACTTCTAATTTAGAAATCTCCCTTAATATAATATAGAATTTATCCTTGATATTACCGACCAGCCATATAGGAGGTATCCTCATTAAATTAGATTTTAATTAAGTCCGACCAGCCATAAATGCGTGTTTCTTATTTGCCCATAAACCGGCCATATAGGCGGTAATTACCTGTCACCTAAAGACCAGCCATATAGGCGGTGCCACATTATGTCAAATAAATAAAACCAGCCATTAAGGCGGTAATCTTTTTATTTTTGAATTATAATTTCCATATTATATTTAAGGGAGATTAATCTAAATTAAAATAATAAAAGTTTCACCTTACCCCCAGCGAAAATTTAACTATTGAACATAAAAAGAAGGAGTAGAAGAAGAAACTACTGCTACTGAAAATTAAATACATAAATTAAATTACTAAAAATAACACACAAGATGCAATCCTTAAATTCCTTACAAAAACCTAAGGAAAGCATGAGAATTACAAATGAAATGGTTTGGTATTTATAGAAAAACCTAAAGGCTTCCACCAATTTCTCCACCAATTGCTCCACCAAACACTCCACCAAACACTCCACCAAACATGCCACAAAACACTCCACCAAACATGGCACCAAACAAGGCACCAAACATGGCACAAAAAACTCTTGCATGTTTGGTGGAAGTTTGACAATTTTTATTTTTTTTTATTTTATTATTTTATATTATTTTGAAAATGACTATAGTAATTACTCAAAATATACGGGATTTTTCATCAATTTCGTCCTTCAAAAATTCCGAATTCGAAAATATTTTGACTTTCAAAGTTGTCTATCTTCGAGTCTTCTTTAATCTGCAACTTGAATCAGCTCAATCGGACATCGACGAAAACGTTATGGCCAAAATACGAAAATTGTGCAAAATTAGAAATTTTGACTGCATTTCGTGAAGCGTATAGTAAAATTTCGTTTTTGATATTTTTTCCTCCAAATTTCATCGTTTTAGCCCCGATGTAACATCCCGGGTTATTTTAGAATATTAGTGTAAATTTTAATTTCGCGTGTGAGGTTGCGACCGAACGCGAGGATTATTTTTTTTTGTAAAATGGGGACTTTTTCCAAAAAAATTAGTAATGGAATACTAATAATTAAATTTGAGGGATTAAAGTGAAATTTAACATTTTGTATTAAATTATTTTAGATATTTTTTGTTTTAACACACATGTAAATCAAACACACACACGTGGAAAATTCACACCCACACAATTAATACACACATATTATCTTATATACATATATTATATGTGAACACACACAGCCATTATATACACACACGCCCACTAAATACACACACGCCCACTAAATACACACACACAGTACCAGCAACGAGAAAAATAGAGAAATAAAAGGATGAAGAAAGAGAGTCATGCTGAGAGGGTGGAAAGCAAGAAGAGAGCAGGCTGAGTAGAATAGAGCAGGCTGATAAGGAAAGAGAAAGAGAAAAGGGGATTTCCGAAAGAGAAGAAAGAGGGAGAGACCGAAACAGAGAGAAAGAGAAGGACGAGAAGCAGAGGAAGAAGGAGAGGCCGAGAAAGGGAAAGAAAGAGAGAGAGAGGAGAGATGCCGAAAAAGAGGGAAAAATAGAAGATGAAGAAGAAAATGGATCCTGCAATTTGAGGTTTTATTTTATTCATGGAGGTGATTGGGTAAGTAAACAATGCTCCTTGAGTTGTTTGTAATTAATTCTTTTAGGGTTTTAATTTAATTTCGAAAATTAGTTTAATAATTGGAATATAGAATTCAACATATGGGTTACTGGAAAACCATAGTTAGTAGTAAAGATTATTTGGACAAAAGAAAATCAATTAGAAGTGAATTTGAGAAGGGTCCAATCAATGGTTATTGTGATTTTGTGATGGTGAATTATGTTTAATTTTGATTTTTGAGTTTTTGGGGAAAGTCGAAACAGTGAAGGGAATAGTGAATATATGAAGTTGATGGAAATGTCTCTTTATTTATTTGCTGAACTGTTACTCTGAGGGAACAGATTTTGTTGTTTTCTGTTTGATTTTGTGTGGAAGTAATTTTTAACATTGAGCGTTGATAATGAAATAAGTACATACTTGGTGTAAGTGAAGTGGAAATGAGCATATGTATATGTAAGTTATAAGTATTTAATGAAATTTAATTAATCTGAAACCGAAAAATGAGTGTTTAAGTTTGGGTAGTGCATGAGTGGGGATCTGACAAATAAGGCGAGAAGAGTTACATGTGTGAGTATTGGTAATTTGAATCAGAATAATTGGGTAAAATAATGAATTGGAAGAATCGGGTAAAATTAGATGATTAAAGTAATATTAAAGTACTCGAACCTGACCCTTAAATTATGAAACTGGGAAAATTTAACTTACTAGGAGTGTTGGAATAAATTCGGTATGGCCCTATAATTTAGGGGATTTGTATATCGATTTAAAATAATAAATGTAACCATGTTTTAGAAAGATTAAGTTGATGGTAGTGATGAAGTATATGCTTGTAGAGCTATAACGTAAAGAACTAAGGATTTTATAAGTGGTAATGAATACAGCTGTATGAAATGATAAAACATGATCATTTATATAAGTAAAAGTGTATGAAGCATACATGGTAGTACTTGAAATATGTGAGTAATGATATAAATAAGCTGCATATGAATGTTATTAAATATAAAACCAAATAGCTTGAGCATGAATATGTGATGCTATGTGTGTAAAAGGAACATTAGACTGCATATGTCTATAACATTGTGACAATTTTTAATGAAAGTGATCTTGCTTATCTGCTTGTGAAGTATATTGACAATAGAGTTATTATATAAATTATAAGGTGGTTAAAGATGAAAGTATGAATGAATAGAATACATATATCATTAATTTGTAGGAATGCATGAATGAATGCATGTACATGTATGAGAGTATAAGAAATGCATATGCACATTTATATGTTATGATTTTTTTTGTAGAAGTTGAGTTAAAGCTAAGAATGTTTTTGGAATTCAAAAAGGTTTTAAGAAAAGTTTCAAACGTTTTTGAAAGAAAAGTATTTCAGGAAATATTTCTTACAGCTTTGAGATTTAAAGCATGATTTTATGTATTTCGGAGCATGAGGTAAAAACTCACCCCAGTATGTAACTTGAGATTCAGTTGGAATTGACGGATACTTTTGATTCGGGATTTGGGATTTGACCCATCCCAGTTGTACACTATTGGAATTGACGGATATAGACACATGTGCACATGTGGAGGACTGAGGGGACGCTCTCAGATCCTCGAGCAGGACTAGGGGCTACAGGGTCCCGAAATCCTAGTTTTAGATGCCTAGTTGAGTTATGGTCCTGGGTGTAGAGAGACGTCCAGTTGAGTTATGGTCCTGGACGTAGATCAGTTTTCAGTTTTCAGTACATAGTTTTTCAGATTTTCAATACCCAGTTTTCAGAAATAAGATTTTATTAAACAGTTTTCAGTTTTCAGATTTTCAGGTTTTTCAGTATTCAGATTTCAAAGATCAGAAAGACCAGTTTTATAAAGATTATCAGAAAGTAATTTTCAGATAACAGTTTTCAGAAAGATTTTTAAAACGTATTTTCGTTATGCATGGCGTAATTAAGTAAAATCTAATTCATAAGTTATGCATATAGATCACATATATGTCCTAGAAAGCATTTGAGTGGCACATAGATGACACGATGCATGATAACATGGTCATATATGCATGTGTAATACTGTTGTTGATAGTGTGATGAATGTTTGAAAGAATAAATATGTTATAGAACCGATTTGATGATATTTCAATGTGTTAACAGAGAGATAACTATAGTAAGAATCCGAATTGGAACTAGTAGAGGATTAATTAGGAAAGGAATAAGATATCAGAGTAACACAGCGAAAGCAAGAGTTTTGAGTTTTGCAGGTTGGTGATCCGATCGATTGACCACAGATACCAGATCTTGATGAGCCGGATAACAGCGTTGCAGTCAGCCAGTCACCGGGTCTTGGGAGTTTTAGAGTCAAGTTGTTTATGTGTATTTGTATATGAAGTTAAGCTGTACAAGTTTCAGTTTTGTAAAAGTTTTTGTTTATTCATATTTTCGGGCATGGAGCCCAGTGATTTTGTGTTCTGAGGTTATTATTTATATTTTGAGTTGTTTATATCAGTTTTATTTTGTCTTGGGCCCTATAGGTTGTATCGAGGTGTTGGACTTTGATTCAGGTTGTTTGATTTTAACAGAGGTCATGCCGAAATTTCGGCAAAGTCAGAGGCTTATGGAGTCAGGATTAGCCTGTCTCCTGCCGGTAGTATCCTGGCCTAGGCGGGATGTTACACCCGAGTTGATTCTATTATGTCCTAATATTATTTTTATCTGCAAAATAAATAAAAACACATCAAAACGTTCATAAAACTCGAGAAACTATACAAAATATTAGGTTAAATGAGTGGGAAAAAGTGATATAATTACCAATCATCACACCCCCAAACCTAACATTTTGCTAGTCCTCAAGCAAAACAGAAAATAAAATAACTGAAAAATAAAATTAACTAAGCCATTTTCGTAGGGATCACGGTTGTATTTAGCATATGCAACAAGCCTTTAAACCCCTAAGTGTCCCTAGTGGACGAGTTGTAGTCTCGTGAGGGCTTACAGCAATGATACCCACAAATATTTTACAAAATTAAAAAGGTAGTGAAATTAATGCACACAAAAGCAAAAAGACAAGAGAAAATAGAATAAAGAAGTTAGTGACTATCATGTGAATTTTCTACTCCAAGTTACTAGTTGTTTTGTTTCTTTCTAAATTACCGAATAGGTAAATTCTCCGATTATAATTACCATTCTCCATATACACAGCTAACAAAGTATTAACAACTCATTTTTGCCCACAAAAGTCATAAGTGTAGTTGATAAGAGAGTAATATTTTTGTCCTAAAGTTCTATCAGATTTCACACCTTTTTGTAGCAATGGAATAATTTTTCGGATTTTTTTTTCTTTCTTTTTCTCTACTTTTTATTTATATACAATATCTTCCGTCTATGTAGCGAGCTTTGGGTCGGTGGCTCCCAAACCAGTTGGTTTTAGGGCACCAGGAGTTAAGACACCCCTACGGACTTAATTACCCAGACTTCAGATATAAATATATTTATTTTGCAACAACTTTGATCCATGTAACGAGTTTTGGGCCAGTGACTCCCAAACCAGTTGGCTTTAGGGCACTAGGTGTTAAAACACCCTTACAGACTTAATAACCCGGATCTCAGATGCTTTATTTTTGTACATCAGAATTTTTTTTACTCCATCACTATTTGAGATGCTTTCTCCAATTAAACTAGAGCACAAAATATTACAAACTTTTCAATTACAACTCATGTCCGTATGTTACTATGCATATTGATAATACCTGCCAACCTAGCATATGAAGATCCATTTTAGTCCATTTTAAGGAGAATTTACAAATTAAATAATTCAAAAGGAAATAAACAAAAATTAACTTGTTTCGAAAATATTTTACCTTTTTAGTCAAAACAAAAACACAAAAACGCAAAATATTTTTGTAATTTTTGAAAATTTTTCAATTTTTTTTTGTATTTTTCGAAAAATTTTGGACTAAAAATAAAAATAACACACAAACTAAAAACAAGATACTAATCAACTAATTCCCTCCCCCAAACCTAAATGAGACATTGTCCCCAATGTCTTAAACGGTAAAAGAAGAGTTTAGAAGGTAGTACCTGGTTAGCTGAAATGTAGAAAACTAAAGGTTCAGATCAAGATTTATCTTACGCTTTTTTCCACGATCATCTTCGGACCATTTGATCTTGGAAAGGATAGGGTCAACTTGTGGTTCGAATGCTAGGATTTGATCAAGTAAATCATCGGTAGATCTGGAAATGAAAAAGAGTTCTTTTACCGGCTTTGACACAAAACCATTTCTCATAGTGTCACCAAGATAAACACAAAGAAAGTCATAACATCCATCAGCGTTAAGCAACCCAAGCGGTTTCTGGTGTATATTTAGGTTCGCCAATGATAGTACTGTAAAAATCTCCTCCAATGTCCCAAGCCCTCCTGGTAACGCAATAAACGTATCCGCAGTATTGATCATTTCATGAATTTATTCAGGCATTCCAGATACAATGCGTTCATCTCCATTTGTTTGTCCGATTAATTGTTCGTCCGCCAAAGGTTTTGGAATGATTCCCAAAACAAGACCGCCACCTTCCTGAACAGCTTTTGAAATACTTCCCATCAATCTAAGATTGCCACCGCCATATACCAGGTGCATATTCCGTTCTGCCATGACTCTCCCCAATTCCTTTGCAGCCTCAATGAACTCTGGTTTATTACCAGTGTTGGATCTACAGAAAACACAAATCCGCTTGAATCTCTGCTGTGAAGTTGCTTCCATTTTCTCTCTCTTATTTGGATGTATATCTGGATGTGTCGAAGAGAGAAATGTAGAGCTGAATTTATAGAACCTGAAAATGGATGAGTAATAATTGCATTAGTATTTGCCAAATGACAATTATTAGATGAACGTTAAAATAAATCGTGAAAGTAAAAAAGTTTAAATCTTGTCAGCGAAAATAAAAGAAAAGAACAAAAGAAAAGAAAATCAAAAAAACGCAATAATTAAGGCAACGAAATTGTGTACTCAATACGCCACTCGTTTTGTATAAATTCATTAGGAAGCGTATCAAGAATTCATTCCTTACTCAGCCACCACTAATGAATTAGCTCTCATCTTCGTGATTGCAAAACATCATTCCTTCTGTCTTAAAATACTCCGTTTGTGCTTTTCTCCTACAAAATAACACACAAAATTAAACACTCTACAACATGTATACACAAATTATGAAAACAAAAATAACAATAAATTGCATGGGTTGCCTCCCTGCTAGCGCTAAATTTTTCGTCTTCAGCCAGACGTGACTGAAATCCATCTGTCAAGGAGGTTTCAGCGTTGTTTTGGATGTCCGATTAAAGACAATCCCGTGAGCGTTGCTTTTGAAGGGTCTCTTCCAACGGTAAGGTAGCAGAAAATTTTTTGTCTCATTCAGTGCTTGTGCCACCTTTTTAACCTTTGTCGCTCCAGCAATTCCTGCAAGGAAAGAAAGAAAATTAGAAGGTCTCGTATGGTGCTTGACTTGGAATGGGAGTTCCATTCTGTCAAGCTTCTAGGTGATATATATAGATTGTACTCCCCAAAACAGTGATGTTTCGCCTGAATGCTCTGAATCTTCAATAAGTTATGTCACTTGCTCCTCCATTTGCTCTGCTTTTTGCTCCACCTTGTCTTCACAGATGAATTTTAGGATTTTCGTGTTCAGTTCTTCGTCTGTCATCTGTGAAATGTATGCTCCGTAAGTCTCAACTTGAGGATGTAAAGATGTGTCTAACATTAGGTCTGCATCCTCTGATTTGGGTGAAATGATTGGCTCAGGTAGATCTTCTTCAAATATTTTTGCAATGGAATCTCTAAGATCTTCATTTTGAGGATACAGAATTCCATCCTCAATTTTTGTTGATGTAGTTGGTACAAATAGCTCAGCTTCATCCTCGTCAGAATCTGAATAATAGAAATCAAATCGAGACTTTGTCGGTTCGGGTTCCGGAACTGATACCTCTGGTTCTTGATTCTGCTCAGCCTCCTCCTCTGCTGAAGTGTCATCATGAAAAACTTGGTACTCGAAGGCTTCATCTGAAAATGGTTTTTGAGGTATGTAGCTCTGGTTTTCTGTTAATTTTCTGATCTGATCTGTCATTCTCTGTATGGATTCTTCTCGACTCTGCATACTTTTGAGTTGGCTCTGGAATGTTTCAAGCATTGTATCCAACTTTTCGTCTCGTTTCTGGAACCAATCTTTGAGCATGTCAACCAATGATTATTCCTTTGATGATTCTGGTTCTTGATGAAGATCATAGGTGGATGGTGGATAAGATGGAAAATGTGATGGTTCTTCGTACCATGAAGGACTTTGATAGCTCTGTCACCCTGGATTGTAGTTGTACTCGCAATAATCTATTGGGTGGTTACCATTACATATGTCACATCTCCCCATTCCGTTCCGTTGAACAAATGTAGCATTGCTTGGTTCTGGCATCCAGTGATAATTGTTGGGCTGGACAACAGGCCTCAGAAAATCGGACTGTTGCTCCCAGATGTGGGGTGTATCTTCTTGTAAAGTACGTAATCTCTCAATCTCCCAATAATGTTCCATTTTTCAACCACCTGAAAACAAAAGAAAGAAATAAAAATTACAGATAAAAATAAAGAAAATTAGATACAAGTAAATTAGATAGCATTCAAAATTAATAACTCAAGAAATATAAGTCCCCGGCAACGGCGCCAAAAACTTGACCGGTGCTTACACACGCGTATAACGCAAGCGCACATATCGTTCAAGTAGTATAAAAAATATCGATCCCACGAGAACTTAATTCCTACTGTTGTTACTAATTATTGAATCTATTTATTTACAAGTATCTAATTAGAGGGAGAAGTGAATTGACTGCTTTTGGTTGGTTTAATGTGGATTTGCTTAATTAAAATAAATAAAAGACTCAAAGAAAAATACCAAGGAAAATAAGTAAAAAGACTAAAAAAGATCTAGGGTCATGACTCCACACAATATCTTCCTAAGGATGAATTGACTCTCTTATCTATGTGTAATTAATTAATTTGCTAACTTGGAACACGAATATATGCAAAAGCCTCTGTCGATGGTCAGACGCAAATACCCAGTATAACCCAATTGAACCATATGTCTATGTCAACCACATTACCTGGATTCATTAAGACCGAGTTCCAATTATGGCTACCCACGCCTGACAGGTATATGTCTATCCCGTAAGGAAATCTATTAAAGGGTTATCTATCCTCAAGGAAGATCGTGAGTTATTGAATATAAGGCTGAAACCTAAAATCCCTATGTCTAGTTCATTTTAGATTTACCCCATCAATTTTATTAATGGCCAGTTAATAAAAAGCATTAAGCTTAAGACTCAATAAACAAACTAAAGAACTACCCATAAAAAGAAAATCAATTATTAAGTGTGTGGATATTGTGTTTCATCACTTCCCTAAACTAAAAATAAAATGGTGGGGGTTGGGGATCCACTTTTACTATTTATAATTTAGATATCTCCCTTAATATAATATAGAAATTAAACGTGATATTACCGACCAGCCATAAAGGCGGTATTCCTTATTAAGTCAAATTAAGTCCGACCAGCCATAAATGCGGTGTTATTATTTGCCCATAAACCAGCCATATAGGCGGTAATTACCTGTCACCTAAAGACCAGCCATATAGGCGGTGCCACATTATGTCAAATAAATAAAACCAGCCATTAAGGCGGTAATCTTTTATATTTTGAATTATAATTTCCATATTATATTTAAGGGAGATTAATCTAAATTAAAATAATAAAAGTTTCACCTTACCCCCAGCGAAAATTTAACTATTGAACATAAAAAGAAAGGAGTAGAAGAAGAGAACTACTGCTACTGAAAATTAAAATACATAAATTAAATTACTAAAAATAAACACACAAGATGCAATCCTTAAATTCCTTACAAAAACCTGACCGGCGTAAACACACACGTATAACGCAAGCGTACGTATCGTTCAAGTAGTATAAAAAGTATCGATCCCACGAGGACTTAAAATCTTATCTATTAATTTTTATAAGGTCAAATGATTACTAGTATCTAACAGGTTGTTTGATTAATTTGAAAAGGCGACGATTCTAAATTTAAAAGTAAATGAAATTGTTTTAAGGTTGATTTTAAGAAAATTCAATATTAAAAACTATCTAGGGTTGTGATTTATTCCAATATTATTTAAAAATGAAGTTGTTATCTTATAATTGGGTAAAATATTGATTTATTAACCTGGAACACTAAATTATGTAAAAGCCTCTTCCGATGGTCAATTACAAATATCCAATTTAACTTAATTAAACCATATGTCTATGTCAATCAAATTAACTGGATTTATAATATTAAGTTCCAATTATAGCTACCCCCGCCCAACAGGTATATTCCTATCCTAATTGGGAAATCTATTAAAGGGTTATCTATCCTCAAGGAAGATCGTGGGTTATTGAGTCTAAGGTCTTAAACCTAAAATCCCTATGTCTAGTTCATTTTAAGTTTACCTTATCAATTTTATTAGTGGCCAGTTAATAAAAAGCATTAAGATTAAGACTCAATAAATAAATCTTTATATTACCCAAATTATAATTTAACCCTTATAAACCGGTGATATTGGATTTCATCACAACCCTAGATTACTAACTTAGTTATGACACATAGCTAGGGCTAGTAAAAACTTAAAAGACATAAAATAAAAATGCTGAAAAGTAATTGCTGTGAATTAAAATGCTAAAAAGTAAATTACAAATGAAATAAAAATGCTAAGGCAAAAGGAATTACTTTTACTACTACTAATTTAGATATCTCCCATAAAAATATATAAACTGTGATAATATATTTTACCAACCGACCAATCTGGCGGTATCCTGATTAAGTCAAATTAAGTCCAACCAGCCATATAGGTGGTAATATTTGTCCATAATCCAGCCATAAAGGCGGTACCAAAGTAAATTTACCAACCGACCAATATAGCGGTATTCCTTTATTAATCAGGTTCAAACCAACAGAAAATAAATTTACCAACCGACCAATATAGCGGTATTCCTTGATTAGTCAGGTTTAAACCAGATAAAATAAATTTACCAACCGACCAATATAGCGGTATTCCTTTATTAATCAGAATTTTAAATAGTAAATATATTATTTTTAAGGGAGATTAATCTAAATAGCAATAGTAAAATAATTACCTTTCACCATAGCATAGGGAAGTTACCTCCGCATAGTGAATAGTAAAAACTGTAAAATAAGAAAGTAGATTACTATTATTACAAAAAGTAATTAAAATTATTACAAAAGTAAAAAACTAAAAAATAAAAACGAAAATTCTAGAGAGAGAAACTCCCTAATTACATAGAAGGAGTGAGAGAAAGGTGTAATGAAAAATGAAAAATCGCGGCCTATTTATAGCAAAACAAATTCACTGTTTGGGAACTGTGCTCGCGTCGCGACGCTAAGGCGTTGGCGCGTCGCGACGCTCAAATGTCGACGTGGCACAATGAGACGGCGACACGTAGCGAGGCGGCTAACTGTGCAAGCGACACGTGTCAGGCGGCTAACTCTCAATTATTGTGATGACGTCATGCTGACGTCATGCTGACGCGGAGGCGACGTGGCGATGACGTGGCGACACGTGGCGCTGACGTGGCGTGGGGCTGACTGTACAACTGTCGGCACAATGGGATTGCGACACGTGGCGACACGTGTCAAGTTCTGATTGGCTGAGGCTGACGTGGCTCGTTGACTCGGTTGACTTGCTGATGTGTCTGATGACGTGGCATGACACGTGGCAAGGTTGACTCGTTGACCGATGACATGGCTGATGACGAGGCGACACGTGTCAAGTCAGAGTGTCGGCAGCATATGATGTTGACACGTGGCACGGCGCACGTTAGCGGATTCGTTGTGATGGTGACACGTGGTACGGCGCATTTTAGCAAAGTCAAAACTTTTCAAATTGTTGACTCGTTGACCATGGCGCAGTTTAGCAGAACCGGCGCACGCTGGGCGTCGCGGCGCGCAGTGTTCCAGCGTCGCGACGCGCAGAAGACCAAAATATCCCTGTTGACGCATTTTTGTCCGGTTTTGCCCCAAATTGCCTCCAGTGCTGTCCAAACTTTATTTATCTGCAAGATAACAATAAAACACATCAAAACGTTCATAAAACTCAAGAAACTATACAAAATATTAAGTTAAATGAGTGGGAAATAGTGATATAAATACCACTCATCACCCCCCAACCTAACATTTTGCTAGTCCTCGAGCAAAATACAGAATAAAATAACATAATAAAATTTAACTAAGCCACTTTCGTAGGGATCACGGTTGCATTTAGCATATGCAACAAGCCTTTAAACCCCTAGGTGTCCCTAGTGGACGAGTTGTAGTCTCGTGAGGGTTTACAGCAATGATACCCACAAACATTTTACAAAAGTAAAAAGTTAGTTAAAACTAATGCACACAAAAGCAAAAAGACAAGTGAAAAGAGAATAAAGAAAGTTAGTGACTAATCAGGTGAAAATTCTACTCCAAGTTACTAGTTGTTTTGTTTCTTTCTAAATTACTAAATAAGTAAATTCTCCGATTATTTTTACCATTCTTCATATACACAGACAACAAAATATTAATCATTCATTTTTGCCCACAACAGTCATAAGTGCAGTTGATAAGAGAGTAATATTTTTGTCCTAAAGTTCTATCAGATTTCACACCTTTTTGTAGCAATGGAATAATTTTTCTGATTTTTCTGATTTTTTCTTTGATTTTTTTTTTCTATTTTTTATTTATATACAATACCTTCCGTCTATGTAGCGAGCTTTGGGTCGGTGGCTCCCAAACCAGTTGGCTTTAGGGCACCAGGTGTTAAGACACCCCTACGAACTTAATTACTCAGACTTCAGATATGAATATATATATATATATATTTGCAGCATCTTCGATCCATGTAACGAGCTTTGGGCCAATGACTCCCAAACCAGTTGGTTTTAGGGCACTAGGTATTAAAATACCCTTACAGACTTAATAACTCGGATCTCGGACGTTTTTTTTTTTTTTTTTTTTTTTTTTTTTTTTTTACTCCATCACTATTTAGAGATGCTTCCTCCAATTAAACTATAGCACGGAATATTACAAACTTTTCAATTTTAGCTCATGACTGTATGTTTCCATGTAAGTTCATAATACCTGTCAACTGAACATAAGAAGATTCATTTTAGTCAGTTTTAAGGAGAATTCACAAATTAAATAATTCAAAATGAAATAAACAAAAATTAACTTATTTCGAAATAGGTTTGAGATACGTCTCAGGAGCGGAAATTCCTTACTTCTCGCTATCTCTTACCAATTCCACCTTTTTAGTCAAAATAAAAACACAAAAATGCAAAATATTTTTGTAATTTTTGAAAATTTTTCAATTTTTTTGTATTTTTCGAAAAATTTTGGACTAAAAATAAAAACAACATACAAACTAAAAACAAGGTATTAATCAACTAAATCCCTCCCCCAAACCTAAATGAGACATTGTCCCCAATGTCTTAAACAGTAAAAAGAGAGTTTAGACGATAATACCTGGTTAACTGAAATTCTACAGGAAATTAAAGGTTAAGATCCAGATTAACCCGACGTCTCTTACCACGATCGTCCCCAGACCAATTTATCTTTGAAATGATAGGGTCAATTTGTGGTTCATAGGCTATGAGCTGGTCAATTAGATCTGGAGCAGTTCTGGCAGTAAATAAGAGAGTTCTTTCATAGGCTTTGAACGAACCCATTTCTCCGAGCATCATCAAGAAACACACAAAGAAAATCAAAAAATCCATCAACGTTGAGTAGTCCAAGAGGTTTCTGGTGTATGTTCAGGTTCGCCCAAGATAGTACAATAAAAATTTCCTCCAATGTACCCAAGCCACCTGGCAAAGCAATAAAAGCATCAGCACGGTTAATCATTTCTACCAGACGTTCAGACATACCTGGCACGATCAGTTCCTCTCCGTTAGTTGGTTCAATAAGATTTGCCTCAGCTAAGGGTTTTGGGACGATTCCCAAAACATGACTGCCTCCATCCTGTACGGCCTTTGAAACGATCCCCATTAATCCAAGATTTCCTCCGCCATATATTAAGTGCATATTCCTTGCAGCTAATACTCGACCCAACTCCTTTGCCGCTTCTATGTATTGTGGTTTAGTACCAACACTACTACCGCAAAACACACAAATGTTTTCAACTCGTCTTCTTGAAGTGGCTTCCATTTTTCTATGTATTTTTTTTTTTCTCAACTCAGGATGACATCAAAGGTACAATGATGAGTTGAATTTATAATACCTGAAAAATGGGTTAGTAAAAATAGCACAAGTATCTTCCAAAAGACGATTAATAATAGTACAAAAGATCGTGATAGTCAAAGAATCTGGATCCTGTCGGAGAAAAGAAAAGAAAATAACAAAACAAATCACAATTATTAAGAAAAGACAAAGAGATATAATATGTACAAGAAAAGTAACGGCTTGATTGACATCTATGTGTCAGGGACAAGCTTCCCATCCAATTTTCTTATAAATTGGCAAACAGGGTCTTTTTGAGTCAGATTCCCAAGACTTAACTGTTGTCTTTCTTTTTGATATTGTGTATGTAATCTGCGAAAGTCTATGTGAACATATCCACTGGGATGCGTCTCAAGAGTTGAAGATATATCATCTAAAGACTCCTTACTCAAGCCATTCCTAATGAATTTAATTTTGTCTTCGCGATTAACAGACACCATTCCTAAAGAACGACAACGAGTATTGCAATTCCAACGTGCACATTTGTAACAAACACCCATTTTCTTAGCTCTTCGTTTCTTTGCATAGGTGCTTCTTCCAAAACCAGGCAGATGTGAAATAAAAGAATCAGAGGATTCACCTGCCAATCGGACTCGTGCTTCAATTACCCAACGAATGTCATTGGGCACACCATGTATTGTCAGTAGTCTCATACGTTCCAAGCGAGCTTTGTAGACTTTCATCAGAGATTTTTGAGGGAGAGAAGGAAATTTTTTGTGAAGTTTTGCGAGAGCTTCTTCCATCTTGAAATGACTTAATCTGCAAAAACTAAACACACAAAATTAAATCACACCAAATCACAATATATACAAAAATTGCATGGGTTGCCTCCCTGCGAGCGCTAAGTTTAATTGTCGTCAGCTAGACATGACTTTTTCAAACGTTTATGCTGGATCTGAAAGTGTGACACTTTCTTTTTGTCGCTCAAATGATTCTCCCCAGTAGTGTTTGACACGCTGACTGTTAACTTTGAATGTGTTGTTGGTATTAGGATCCAGTAACTCAACAGCTCCATATGGTAAAATCTGAGTGATCACAAATGGTCCGGACCACCTAGATTTTAACTTTCCAGGGAAAAGTTTTAACCTCGAGTTGTACAACAACACCTGCTGCCTTGGTTCCAACTGTCTGTGCACTATTTTTCGGTCATGCCATTTTTTGGTCTTTTCTTTGTATAATTTGGCATTCTCATAAGCCTGTAGGCGAAATTCCTCCAATTCATTGAGTTGGTGAAGTCTTTTCTCTCCTGCAGCTTGTGAATCAAGATTCAGCTTCTTCAGTGCCCAGTACGCCTTGTGTTCAAGTTCAACTGGCAGATGGCATGCTTTCCCAAACACCAATCGATATGGGGACATACCAATAGGTGTCTTGTAAGCTGTTCGGTAGGCCCATAAAGAATCATCCAGTTTTGTAGACCAGTCCCTCCTTGTTGATCCAACGGTTCTTTCTAGGATTCTTTTGATCTCCCTGTTTGAAACTTCAACCTGTCCATTTGACTGTGGATGGTAAGCTGTGGCAACTTTGTGAGTAACTCCATATTTGGATAGGAGTGCATCAAAATATCTGTTGCAGAAATGTGAGCCACCATCGCTGATAATTGCTCGAGGTGTTCCAAACCGAGTAAAAATGTTCTTTTTCAGAATTTGATCACCACTTTCGAATCATTGGATGGCAGTGCAA